>JAGDQP010009289.1:8105-20042 GCA_022664845.1 Lepisma saccharinum
AAGAAATATATGAATTTTTATTTTATCCTCCTTATTTCCTTTGTTACGTTTTCCTTCACTAAATTTCTACTTGTTCTCTGCCTGTCTTTCTCTCTCACACACTCTCTTTCTATCTTTCTAAGAAAATTTGATTCTTTACGCATGTTTTACTGACATATCAGTTTCTGTTTGTTTTTAAATTTCTCCTTGCATAATCTTTTAACATGCTGATTCATCCGATTTTTCTTTCATTCAATCTATGAGAGTTCATTCATATGTGGGGAAAAAAAGTATGTAAAAACGTTATTTGCTGATTTTTGTTACATGGGAGAGGCGGAGGGAATGAGAGAGAGAGAGAAGTATTATTACCAGAGACAATTTTACGATAAGAAGATGTAATTTGGGTGGCCTAATGGCACGTATTCAAAGTCGCATTTTTTTTAATGCGATGTGTACAAATTTGTGAAGCTCCTTATTAAAAAAAGTTGAACATATTTTACCTTCAATCAAATTCTCACATATCTTTCCAAGTCTTTCTGGTTGTGAACTAATGGTCCCGAAGGTTCCACATCAAAGGTTGGTGAATTTCCGTTGGAGAAATGCTTTCAGCAGTGAGAGAAATCCAATCAGAGCACGTTTCTTAAACAACACAGAGAAAACTCACTACATATCTCCATTTCTAAGAGCTGTATTAGCTAAACAAGCTCCTCACATAAATATTTCTCGGAAACTGAAGCAACATATATCAAGAAACACGTGGTCGCGGCGAATTACTCCTGCCATCTATTAATAACGTACAAAATTAAAGGAAGGGTTACCTTTCCTTAACCCTCGTAATACCAAAAATTAAGATTAGGAGAAGATGAAGAACAAAAACAAGAAAGCAACTAAAATATGTGATTTGCAAGCAGTAATAATAAACCTTAAAGTATTTATCGACCTTCTTTATCAGAATGAAAACAATTACGTTCTATATTTACACAACAATATAATGTTTATGTACATTAAAAAACAATAAATGCTTTATCAATCAAACAATCTGGAGTAAAAAAAGTGCTTTGTACATGCAACATAGATACAGTTGATCGTATATAAAAGTCAGATTGTTCCAATTGCTCATTAGGAAACTGAAAACAAACTTTATATTGCATCCATAGCTTGTAAATTTCGTAACGACAGCTTACAAGGTCCCTTCGAATAGCTATTAACTTAGTTCATCAAGGTTTGTAATATTTTAAGACTGTTTATGTATGAGTTTGAGTATACATGAATTTGTGTTTGTGTCTATGTGTATGTGCAGAGAGAGAAGAAGGGAGAGGGGGAGGTTCTGGGCAGGGGCCCCTGTTGAGAGTAACTCGTTTCCCAGGTTTCACAACATTCAAATTAATGTATGATTAAACCCCATATTCTTGTGTATAATCATTCGATACTCTATCTTTTCCACAGTTAACTCTTGTCTGATATATTCTACTTTATTCTTCGCATGTTTTCCTTATTAATTCCTTCTTTTAAAATATTCTGCCATGTCCGTTATGAATGGAGTTGTAAATACGTGAAACTAATATGAAGCACTGATAGAGTTGTCTCATTAACCATTAAAGGTGAAAAATGGGGATATATTCTACTTTTTCCCCCTCTGTTTTTTGACATGCATAGACTTCAGAATACAAGCAAATCATTCTCCATGTTAAACTGAAATACGACGGTCACGTTTCAAACCGTATTGTGAATTCGACATCTGCAATGTAAACATTTTAAATGATGTGCGGAATATGTAAGTATATTTATTCACATGAGCAACACATATATTACGATTCATTTCTTTTCTCTTTAATTTTAAAATTATATTACTTTTCCGTCAGTCTTGTTATATTTCCTTCCTCCCTTCTTTCATTCATTCTTTCTGTTTCTTTCTCTCCTTTGTTCCCTCTTTCTTTCCTCTCTTCCTTCCTTTTTCTTTCTTTGTTATTTCTGTCCTTCCATCCTGATTCCTTCCATTCTTTCTAGGTTTGTCTGTACTATATTCATGATATTCATCCTTTCTTTCTTTCTTAGTTTATTTCATTCTTCCTTGCTTTCTTCTTTCATTTTTCCTTCCTTCTCTCGTTCTGTACTTTCTAAATGATTTCCTAATTCTTTCTTTCTTCTTATCTTTCTTTCATAATTTATTTTCTTTCTTCTTTCGTCCGTTCTTTCTTAGCTACTTCTTTCGTTTTCTTTAATTTCCTCCTCACATTCTTTCGTTCTTAATTGATTCCTTCATAATTCCATTGTTCTGTCCTTCCTTCTTCTGCCCAGTCACACATTCCTCCATCTTTTCTTTCTTTCATTTATGCTTCACTCCTTTCCTTCCTCTCTTATTTAATTTCTTATTCATTTCGTTTGTTTGTTCGGTCTTTTTCTTTACCGTTCCACCCTTCTAAATTTCTTTCCTTCCTTTCCCCCTTGTTTCTTCTTTCTTTATCTTCTCTCTGTCTTCCCTTCTTCCTTCGTTCTAACCCTGTTTCCTTTTTAATTTCCTTTAATCTTTCATTCCTTACCTCATTCTTTCTTTCTTCTTACCTTTCAAAGTGTGTTTCTTAAATTCTTTCCTTCTTATCTCATTTCTTTCGTTCTTTCCTTACTTTTCTTCCTTACTCATTTCTTTATTTATTTCCTTTCTTTTCCACTTCTTCTTAATTTTTCTTTCCTTTCATTACCCTTCTTTCTTAATTTCATACTTTCTTCTTTCCTTACTTCCTACCTCCCTTTCTTTCTAAATTTCTTTCCTTCTTAATCTCTACTTTCGTCTTTTCTTCCGTTCTGCCTTACTTTCTTAACTTCTACCTTTCCTTTATTATTTATCTCGTTCTTCCTACCTTCTTTCTTAGTTTCTAATTTTACTCATTTTTTCGTTCGGCCGTTTACTCTTCGTATCTCCTTCCTTTCTTTTTGTTTCTTTTTCTCTGTATCTTTCTCACTTACTTTCCCGTTTCCTTTTCTCTTTTAGAACGTGTCATCTTTCTTTCTATCCTCGTTTCTATCTAGTTTTGTCTTTCTTTCGTCGTCTTTGTTCTACCTTTATTTTTATCTATCTTTCCTGTTTCTCTACGTTTCTTGCTATATTCATGTTTCCTCCTTGCGTTATTTATTTGTATTTATTTTGTTTTCTATTTTATTTTTATTTATTATTCTAATTATATATGTTAGTTTTTATTTCACCTTTCTTTTTATCTTTCTCTACTTTTTCATTTTTCTTTCTATCTTCCCAGACATGTTGCCACGTACAAAGAATAGCGAGACCACAGAAAATTTATTAAAATACACGATCTGCGATACATTACTTTATCTCTTATTTATTCATGTAAATTTTAATTCTATATAGTGCAAACAAACGTTTGGAATTTCATCTCACCTTGAGCAAAAAAGGTGTCCAAATAATGTACTAAGGTGATCTGAAATATAAAAGTGTTCAAAAAGTATTAAAAAGCATAGTTTGTCTCTATCTTATATATACCGGTATATTCTGAGCACTGTTTATGTATTCTTGAATATATATATATTTATGCTTTCTACACAATTTGGTACAAACTTTGAGCCCATTAAAGTGAACAAAATAATTTCTAGAATGTACTATAGTATATACAAAATTGGCTGGGCTTTCATAGTGAACTTTCATCGGTAATTTCAAGTTCTGTAATACATTACGATCATTGCGTTGAGTACGTATTCCGAACATAATCTCGAATAATCCAAGTGTGGAATAGATGAATCTTTGTTTTGCCTATATGTATTGTAAATTAATGTGTCTCCTCATCACTGCACAGCACCTGAAAGTGAAACATAAGCACGTTTAATTAAGGTATATAAAGACCCAAGAAATACAGTAGACCATAGATTGTCCGGAAATCGATTATCTGGAAAGTTCCGAGCAAATAATAAAAATCTGTAAATGTTGGTTCAATCTAAATTTTCTTTAACACCAACTCCGCGTAATATGTTTGTACTGTATTTTCGTTTATGCATATTTTAAAGCTTCTGTCTTTTAGTCCTTTAACAGTGCTGTTTTATTACTCTAAAACTATTAAAACCAAACTTATACTAGAGATCGGAAAACTAGATGAGTAAGTCGATTTTATTTCCCTATGTAGCGATATCAAGCTTACAACACAAGCTGATAAAATATGAGAAAACTGTGCAAGTTTCACAATTTCACACCGAGAAGAATGATCGTTTACCATCTACTCGGATATTAACAAAATGGTTATTTGTAATCGAGTGGATGTTTAAAACCGAGAACAGGGGTTAAGTTGAGCCGTTTCCCACCGGTACGGAGTACTGGAACTTCTTTTGATTTCCACGTAAAGTACCGGAGCTTTCTAAACTAAAAATACCCTACCGGTATTCAGAAATGATGGCGGAAAATGCACCAATGGTTTTTAAGCAGTCTGAAATAAAATAACAATTTTATAAACATTGTCCTTAATATATATATATGTATATTACATTCGAAATAATTTGAATACTACAAGAATGGAAATTTTTCGTAGTTAGAGCTCAGGGAGATTTTAAAAGTATTATAATAAGAATTTGTCTTTAGGCAAACTAACAACTGTAAATGACAGTCAAAGCTGTAATTAAAAGTTTAAGAGACGAAAGAGCGTAGGACTTGCTGAAAGGACTTATTATCCCTCGCAAATTTGGAGTAATCTTTGTCGTTTACTCTTTTAGAAATATATTCTGAAAATTATGTATTTATCAAGGATATTATTCTAATCAGTGCTGCAAGCCCATATACACTCTGAATCTGTTAGTTTATGAATCTTTAAGCGGAGACTATGGTTCCATTAAATTTTAATTAATGTTTCTATTAAATATAGGGATGAAATAATTTAATTTCTACACAAAAAAACCGCAAATGCTATACTTCTGCCTTACTCCTACCTTTGAAAACACAAGTCAAATCCCATATTACCCAAAAGTGCACTAAGAGACCTCCCAGGCTAGCAAAAATTCTGATCAAATTGACTTTATATTTGTATTCCTAGAAAATTATTATAGTCAACAGATTGAGATAAAATACTTAAGCCCATTTTGTTAAAGCTTCTTAACATTTTGTTTCCGATCAAGTGGAACCAAAAGTATTTGACTGAAATAATCTCACCTCGGTAATTGGGAAATTAAGTAAATAAACGAAACGGAAGTCAATACGCATATTTGCAGAAGGTATACGCTAAGGTGTGAGTTAATCATGGCGTATATCCTCGACTACAGCTCCAGTTCTAGTAGAGGATTTGCTTATCTCATACCCAGCGAATGAATGAAGCCAGAAATCAACTGAACATAGACCAAGGCGACGCACAATGGTTTGAAAATAGAATTTAGCCGGACAAAAGTCGTAAAATTGAAAATCAGGAAACTGAATAAAACATGGTGAAATGCGTTGTCAATAGACTGGATGGATTTCCATGATATTTCTGTCGGCGGCCCCCTATCCTTCTTTTCCAGAACCACGCGAATGTGCTTTTATTGTTACCACTGTTGTTTACAATATGTTAAACCATATAAAAGGCATGTGAAATGCAGGTTTATAAATTCTAAACAAATGTACCTTTCAAAAGGTGATTTTCGAGGCTGAATGTAGGACGTGTTGACACTGTTCCCTGATGTTCTCTCAGATCTGGTGCAGCAACATCTACACATAATTAAATATTCATTCATATGATAGCTTGACGTTACAATTTTTCCAGCATACACATATTCAACAGTCCAGAACTAGCAAGAAGGAGCTAGTAGAAGTCTGTGGCATGTGAATTTATTTAAAGAGTATTTGTCACTATACGATCGCTGTACTTTTTTGTCCGTTTCAGTCCGATCTGACGAGACGCGGGTATTTTTGTCCAACTATTCTTCATTTTCAGATGTATGTACAGAATCCTCTGGAAAATCATTATAAGAAAATATTGTACACTGTACGATTGTGATGCTTTACAGTAAGTCAATTTATAAGTTGCGTTTGAATTGTCATATCTTAAATTACGGTATCGCATTTTTGTGTGTACTTACAGAAAAAACAACCAAGAATCATGGTGACAAACGGAACATTGTTTGAGGTCCTACGCAAACGAAACCCCAAACTGTTGGCACCTAGAACAGCTGATTCTCTAGAATACTTGTTGACGTTCGTGCTCTCACGGTGTCGCGAACACACGAATGAAGTCAGTGAGCTCCATCTACGTAATCGACTCAAAGGCTACTGTTAAACTCTACAGGGCAAGTGAGTAAAAAAGCCTGTTACACAGAGAGAAACTATTTAGTTCGCAAAACCTTAGTTGGCTCGTCAAAAGACTCAATGCACCGTGGCTTACTTCTACAACATCTGTACCACCTGATGAACCACTCAGAAGTACCAGTCCAAAAGCACGACGAGCCAAAGACTTTTCGTCGGTGACAGATAGAGCCAAGCGCCGAAAAACAGAGCAACTACGGGCCGAGATACCAACTAAAGAGCTCATATTTGCTATGAAGTTGGTTCTTCATTCAGAAGGGAAGCACGCTGCGGAAGATCTATTGTCGCAATCCACAGAATGTTCACCTTCACGTTCAGTGAAAATCCGCCGCCTTTGGAGAGAAGCCAGAACACAATCACACCAAGCTACTCCATTTTCCGATGCTGAAGCATTGGCTTTCTTAATAAAAACTAGGATGTCGAAGTTCCAATACTCATATACGAGACAGGAGGCTAAACGCCGAAACACAGACATCTATCCGCCATACGAGAACATCCTAGGTGCGAAGAGGACAATCCAACAGGGATTGTCGTTTCAGTACACGAAGCATCTATTCCACTGCAGTGTCTTTTCGATTACCACGAAGCGACTGTGTGAGACGGTTCAATTCCAAGTCTTTCGCGCGTCTGGACCTGCTCTGTAAATGGGGATGTAATGGCAGTAGCAATTACAATGAGTTCATGTTGATCCTTCCCAGTTCTGCAGCTCGTGCTCACTGTGAAGGAACTGACAACAGGTTTTCTACAGAAATCGTTTTCTTCTTTACACTAGTGCCATTACAACTGACAGCTACAACCAATCCTGATACAAAAGTAATTGTGTGGGAAAATGCAGTACCCTCCTCCACAAGGTACTGCAGACATATCAAATTTATATACGTAAAAGAAAGCGCACAGTCTACAGTCGAAGAAGTGGAAAAGTTCGAAAGGAAATCAGTGAACTACAACCTGTAGAAGTAATCATGAAGGAAGAGCACGTAAACGTTTATCCTTTGCTTCTCAGTACAGGTTTGATACTAAAGTGATAAACGTTCTAACCGGATCATCTAGTCAGAGGTGTTACACTTGTGGGTGCCTCCCCTCCCAGATGAACGATCTTCGACAAGTGTACAATTGACCGGCTCGAGAAGAAACTCTTCAAAATGGCGTCTCCACTTTACACGCTTGGATTAAATTCCTTGAATATGTTCTCCACATGTCCTACAAGTTGAAACTGCAGAAAACTTCCATTAGAGGCACTACAGCAGACGAGAAGAAAAATCTTGGTGGCCAAAAGTTCAGCAGGCACTTACGAGAGAATTGGGCATCACGGTAGATGCACGTCAAACTCGGGGAATATGGCAAGGTGATTTTGTGCACACCCAGAAAAAGCTGCAAATGCAACTGGAGTTTACTTGGATCTAATAAAACGCTTTGGTATCATCCCTCATGGTTATGTCCAGTGGTCGACCCATTAACTATGATAAATTTGATGAGTACACTAACGCAACTGCCTCATGTACGTAAAACATTACGCTTGGTATAGGATGCCTCCAACAGTGTATACGATTTTAATGCACGGATCGCAGGTGATCAAACACTTTTTGGTTCCTATAAGCATCCTTTCAGAGGAGGCACAAGAATCTAGAAACAAATATTTCTGCCATTATTGGGCACACCAGTCCAGGGAGACTTCGCAAATCCATGTCACGACAGACATATTACACAACTTGTTCGTGTCGTCAGATCCAATCATTTCATTCCACTAGTGAGAAGCACACGAGAGTGCCAAAAAGGAAGATGCCTCAGGAAGCACTACTTCAGCTGCTGCAAGGAAACGAAACGTCTTCGCCTGGGCCTGGATCTGTTGATGCTGAACAAGAAGTGGTAGACGCAGATAAAGCAGAAGACGAAGCTGATGAGGACGATGCAGAAGAAGCCCCACACATCATCGGGATGCATGCATGTGACATTCATACTCGTTCCAATTCATAGTAAAAAGAATGATTTCTGCAGTTTTTCTTTTAATTAAATGGGCATTTTCAGATCAAAAATACTGTACAAATTTAGGTAAATGTAAATTGAATTCAGACATCAGAAAGATAACTGTAGATCTTGCTACTTCCAGAAGGCCCCCAATACTTTACGGGCTCCTTCCCGTAAGTTACTGCGATGTACAACAGAAATAGCATTTAGAAAACATGGCATATCCGTCATTTTTCGTTCAATTATGATGATCATTATAGCCTGAATTTACAATAGAGCAAACAGAATGGGGCCCCTTTTCTACATTACAGTAATTAAATTTGTTATCAGTACGGCTAGAATAATTACACATATTGCATACTATGTAAATACATATTTAAGGATTTTTAACGTAAAATGAATATTTCATATGCAGATGCATTATATTCGAAAATAAATTGATAAGCATATTTCTGTACGCATACCAACACTGAGAATATAATGTATTCCTTTGAAATGTAGTAACTAGCCCATTGTCACCTCAACAATCAACTAAGCAACACGTGCAAGTTTCTTAAAGCTTGTACGTCCATTTTCCCTCCCTTCCAGTCTACCTTGCGCGGGTGCAAAAAGCGACAACCGCTTTGTAATTTTCAATCAGACACTTTTCAAAAGAACAATGGCGAGTTAACAATTACTGATTGCTTGCTGCCAGTGTTGTGAAGTGTCGTGAGCGTAAAGTGTCTGTCACGAAGCGATCGTATAAGAGTGGTTCCCAGAAAAGAAAGTGGACGCTGAATTGGTTTACTAATCGCTATTGCTATCTTGTTGCGCTAGGAACTTTCTGCTTTTGAGCCAGTCACAGTGACAATATCAAACTCAGTGATTCCAAAAACTATGGATTTGACACTAATATTGGTAGTTTTCGATTATTAAAATTTAAAATGACACCCCATTCCCCAATTCTTTCCTTATGGGGGCTTTTCACCCCCATATCTCAGCCCAGAGATGACCTAGAGACCTGGAACCGGCTACTTGGAGTATGTCTCCGACAGCTTTAAAACATGTTAAAATTCATGATCCTATCTATAGTGAACACGTTGGGGTAGGTGTCCCAAATATCGCCCCTGTTCCTAATATCGCCTATGTGTGTTTCCATACTACTACTGTATTTGCACTATCTATGAATTTATGTGGTTCTCGTAAAGGTCTGGGGCTTTCTGAAACGTATCTTTAACGAGGAGCTTCCTATCAGTTATAGCAAATACAATATGGCGTCTGAAGTTTTTGAGGTCGTGAAGAACATTTTTTGGTCTCCAATCACTCCAGGGAATGACCAGGTAAATGTTTCCAAATCATAATTTCGAGTAGATCACTTGAAAGTGCATTCAATTAGGATTCTAAAGGTGTTATTGATTTCGGAATAAAGCTCTGTTTATTAAAGAATGTTTCTTATATATTTCTTATTTCGTATTCTGAATAGTGTTTTCATTAAAAAATATTTCGTTTCTAAACATAATTGCATAAGTGATCAGGAAAATTCTAATTGATATGGGAAAACCATTGTTTTGTTTTGTATCCTGAACACCATAAAAGTGGTTTTTGGAATAATGTATTTCTGTCTTCGTTTATTTATGTTGCTACTACAACTAAACGCTAAATTTGTCGAACTAAAATAGTTATTGTCTGTATTGTCTGTCCGTCACTTGAAAGTAGTATAAATTAAATTAATTTGTGGGAGAAACAATGAGCTATCATGTTAGTTTTTTGTTGACTGACCTCATTAACAATTATTGACCCTGTAGTTTTTATTCCATAAACAAAACACGGGACAATTTTGCGTTCCGGCAAACGTTTTTGGGGCACCGGAACAGAACTCTGAGAAAGGGACGATCCCGTATTTTACGGGATGTATACGACTCCTACCGTGGGGCCCCTAAACTGCTCTTACAGCCGGGGCCCAGTCCGACACTGGCTACAAGCCATACTATTTCAAGCAGAAATATAATTATGTGGAGGACCTGAATCATGTCATGACATTTTTGTTGTTATAAGTGTATGTTGTAACATTTCTTATTTAGTTGATTATCTTTATCAAAATGTTTCAGTTCAATCAATAGTGTTCTGATAACATTGCCTATGTATTTGTCTTACACCCAATGTCATTGTTAGGACTCAATCATTACAAAATACATATCGTTGCGCCGTTATTAAGTAGCACATAAATGATCATACTTACCTACATGCACATGTGATCAAACAGCTTACTATATTGCAGACAATGTTTCCCTTCAGTCCTTGTAACATTTTCAAGGTTTTCGAAGCATCAGTTGTTGAGCAAATATTTTTGTCCGGCTAAATTCCGTACGCACACGATTGGGTAGCCAAAAGCTATATAGTTTGCTGCCATCTTAGGTTAGCCGAAAACAATGTTTATGATTTGAGTAAGTAGGCTAACTTGGCGGGACTAAGCTGCGACGTTTAGTTTCATGTTCTTGGCAAAATCGAATATTCTGTAGAAGAACATATATATATAAACCCACTGGATGAGTGCCTGTTCTTTTGTCTTTTCAATTAAACCCCTCACTGAGTAGTATGTTGTTTCTTTTCAAGCAATGCTATTCGTGAATATTAACCCGCCTGACTCTGAAAGAAAGCAAATTGAATAGAGCAACTGATTTTTCAGTAGTTACTAACCCTTAAATAATTAAGCAAGCAATAAGCAACTCACTCGGTTAGTATTTGCGAATACGATTGGAAACATACAACCCAGTATTGTATGTTAATTAGAAGCGTTTGGGAAATACTTGGTAAATACCAACTAGGACGGTTAGTACAACCCTCTCAGTTGTAGTTACTGGGTTATAGTTTATACTTGCCATTCAACTGCGCTATGTAACTGTGAATATTGAATTGAAATACTTGGACTAATAAAGAAACAATTAGACTTTATAAGTGGTTATTGGCTATTACTTTCAATTTACCACAGTGAATGGCACTCCATCACGGACAAGTAATCGAGACTGTTGCTCCAAATTTGCTATGATTATATAATTTAGAACGTCACTTAATCATTCTGGATTATTTTATTGTGGTTAAAATCTTGCTTATTTCTCAACGTTTCATGTGTTTCTGGGAAAGGAATGAGTAACAAAAATAAATAAATAAGTTTGGAGCAAAACAAATTTGTTTTTGTAAAACAAACAAGAATATTAGTGAACAAAGCCAGTTCTAAATTTTAGAACGTATTTATTATTCAGCTTATTGACGCAGCATCCAATGAAAAGTTTTAATGGAATATTGATTATTGTTATTAAACATACAGTAGGCCTTATTGTACATACAGTAATAGCTCATTTCTATGTAGTTATGATGTTGCGAGTTTTCAGTTCTATATTTTCCCTGTATCAGCAAATCTTAATTTCAGTTAACCATCATTGTGGTCTGATGAACAAGACATCGAGCTGTCAACTGGCCGACCTGTGTTCGAGTCTTGTACCGTTATGTCTTTACCGTACGCTCTGTAATGTAGTAGTATTTTATCGTTAGTGCCAATTCAATTTGTTTAAACAAATTTTTGTCTAGAAGAAACCAACTTTGTTTGAGCCCTATAGTAGAACCAAAACGTAAGGTATCTAGTACATTAATTTGATGTCTATTATAGTATACGAAATGCTCCAGATTCTGAATTCAGGAACTTTCAAATCTGTTAAAATAGTTCGAAATTTGAAATATTTGATCATTAC
>JAGDQP010009289.1:20442-59788 GCA_022664845.1 Lepisma saccharinum
GAGAGAGGCATCATGATATTACCTTCCAAATGGCAACACGTTATCGAACAAAACGGCGCATATGTGACCTAAATCGGATCATTCTAACTATGGTAAGTCAAGCCTTCAATGTCATGCAAAAATAATGGATTACTTTTTACTACACCAGATATTATTGGCTATTACTTTCAATTTACCACAATGAATGGCACTTCATGATGGACAAGTTAGGATTGTAATAGAGACTGTTGCTCCAAACTTGCTATGATTATATAATTTAGAACGTCACTTAATCATTCTGGATTATTTTATTGTGGTTATAATCTTGCTTATTTCTCAACGTTTCATGTGTTTCCACGAAAGGAATGAGTAGCAAAAATAAATAAATGAGTTTGGAGCAAAACAAAAAATTGTTTTTGGGGAACAAACAATAATATTAATGAACAAAGCCAGTTCTGAATTTTAGAACGAATTTATTGTTCAGCTTACTGACGGAGCATTCAATGAAATATTGATTTAATGGAATATTGATTATTGTTATTAAACATACAGTAGGCCTTATTGTACATACAGTAATAGCTCATTTCTATGTAGTTATGATGTTGCAAGTTTTCAGTTCTATATTTCCCCTGTATCAGAAAATCTTAATTTCAGTTAACCATCATTGTGGTCTGATAAACAAGACATCGAGCTGTCAACTGGCCGACCTGTGTTCGAGTCTTGTAACGTTGTGTCTTTACCGTACGCTCTGTAATGTAGTAGTATTTTATCGTTGGTGCCAATCTAATTTGTTTAAACAAATTTTTGTCTAGAAGAAACAAACTTTGTTTGAGCGCTATAGTTGAACCAAAACGTAAGGTATCTAGGACATTTGATGTCTATTATAGTATCTTAAATGCTCCAGATTCTGAATTCAGGAACTTTCAAATGTTAAAATAGCTCGAAATTTGAATGATTTGATCATTACATTCGAGGGTCCTAATTTTTGTTTGTATTGCGAAATGAAATAAATATTTAAAATATAGAGTATCTTTTTATTAATTCTTCTTTATCAGTCATAAATTTTGAGATAATTGAAATCCAATTCTTCGTTGCCATTTATTGAAGAAAATATTACTATTTCCAGAAATGTGTCGTTTGGTACTAAAAGTTGAAAATTTTAGAATCCTAGGATTCTAGAAGAATTGAAATTCCACGATTTCGAAGTCACAAACTGGTCGATATTCAAGATTAGTGAATTTTAGGTGCTTTGTGTGTTTATAATGCGTGCGTGCTTCAGAGAGAGACAGACAGAGATTGAGAAACAGATATAGCAGTAGAAAGTAAGAGAGAGGGAGAGAAAGAAAGATAATTACAACAAAATTTACAGCCATCCTTCTTTTCGTTGCTGAATAAAATAAAAACTTCGTGACCTTTTGTATGCGCGCGACCTTTGTAAAACACCTCAGTGGTTGTTCGCCTTCACTTCTCTTTGATGCCTGTTTGTCTAATTTATTGATAGCTTTCTGGAACCACCACCACACGCTGAGAGCCTTCCACTAGTCCATACATCAGATGCTATTCCTGTGTAACCTGTATCTAACATCAAGCAAATATATCAGTGATACCCATCACTATCCATACACACATACAGTGCCATCTGGTTAGCTCAAATATATATAGAAAGAATATAGCTAAGGGGGAGCGTTGTTGCAGTCTATTTTAACAGCAATTGATTCTGCTATAACTATTTAACTTTCTAGCTTTTGACTTTGGGTATGAATTACTAAGTGAATTTTGTCCTCAAGTATTCCTTACTTTTGTGCTGACTGTCTCATTGTCTAAGAATTGGAATGTCGTAATCAGTTATTGCAATTTGACTACTGTGTACGCACAAAACTTCAAATTCAGGTGCTCCCTGTTCAGCACGCGACGGGTGTGGCTTTGGTTCAAATCTCTTGAAGATTAGAGGAAGTTCGAATAATGTGGAGCTTCATGTTTATTTTACCGTATTTACTCGAATCTAATGCGCACCTTTTCCAGCCGAATTTATTCTCCAAATTTAGGGTGCGCATTAAAATCGATGGCGCACTAGATTCGCATGCAAACTCAAAACGTCTGCTTATCGTTCTGCATGACCTTATCTGTTGGGGTGTCTCGTTGCTCATTGTTTCTCGCTTCGAGCGCTTTTGTGTTTTATTTTGGTTTACCTTGATATATGTCGACGAATACTACAGATACCCTATTTTTGTATAGGGATCGTTATTTAAACAAATTCAATTATCTTGTTTAATAGTTTACAGCATTTTAATAAAAATACAATGGACTCTCTTTAATTCGAACTCCAATGGGATACGAAAATGATTCGAATTATCCAAAACATGCATTATTAAAATAAAATCAATAAACTAAAACTATTTACTACTGCATAAACAAAAATAATTAACATGCAGTTAACTTTATGTTAATACCTGAAATATTTTGTGCGTGATCGCAAGCCAAAAAAGTTCTTTCGCAATAAGTAAGCTACTAGTAAAAGAAAATTAACACATAAAATCGCATACATGTATACCAGCATGAGTTACCTTGTGATTCGTGTTTGCTTTGGTTTGTTTATTTTTACATTGTTAACAAAATCTCTATTTCATTTATTGTGTGAACTTCAGTGCAGTTAAGACTTCCAAAATTTTTTTGTTCTTACAAATTCAGGAGGAGTTTTAAGACGTACATTTGCAAACAAAAGCTGTATACAATCCAACATGATTGAGCGGAGCGTAAAGGCTGCATACCAGCAAACAATAATGTCATCTACTGCTGCCTCTGGATAGCTGTAAATTAGTCGGAACTGCACTCTTCTGTTTGTTATCTGGCCATCACTAAAAAATCGTGGAGTAAATGTCTGAGACATTGGAATTCAGGAATACTGCATTTCCTTTCCTTTTGAATTAATGAAATCGTGACTTCGAATTATCAAAATAAGAAATCTGAAAACTGAATTACATGTAAATCTTTAACATTGGTTTTAATAGGAATTTCAAGGGGAGCAAATTTCTTATCGAATTAACCAATAATAATTCGAATTATCCAAGTTCGAATTACAAAGAGTTCACTGTAATTCAATGAAAAAAAAACTGTATGCAAATATCATAACAAACCACTTGTAAACTAGTTACCTTATATTGTAATAAAGGTAATAATTACATTAAAAATCAATAACTCCTTGTTGTATACGGTTTACAATGTTCACTTTCTTTCAGATTGCGCTTTACAATCGCCAGTAAACCTTTTCTTTTAATTTCAAGCCTTTCAAAATTGGGTTGCGCATTACATTCGATGGCGCATTAGATTCGATCAAGTAAATACGGTAATTATCTTCCTATAGCAATGCAGTGGTACAATATAATTCGGAATTATCTGATAAAAGTAACAAGAGGATTAGATTGGAGGAAGATATCAAATCTATCCCTAGAATTCACTTATCATACATATCATACAACAAAATACTGATGAATCAGAATATGGTATTTCTGATGTTCATCTCATATTTATCACTGTTTAAGAACAGAGTATGATTATCTCGAATAATAGATGTGCTTCTCGCATGTCCATACATACCATAATCCTTCGACACTTAGGTTTATGATACCTCCTAATCTAGAGCACAATCATATTAGAAATTCTTGACATTTTAATATTTATCATCAGTAATTTATCATCAGAAACAAATCCATAGTTTTTGTTTCGTAAATAAACCATTTTGCATCCTTTGACATCCTTCATTGTAATCGTGCATGTTTTGTACACCTCTTTTTCATTTACGACATATAGAATAGCCACGCGAAACGTCGAATCTGTATTTAAACAATGTCAATAAAAATAAACTATTCGAAACAACCGATCATCGATAGAACTAAAATGAAAGCAAGCACAGTTGCCAGAAACATAAGAAAAACAAAACCTAATTAGAATTGTCGATAGCACAACAATTTGTTATACATTTGTAAAGCAGAACAATTCTTTGAATACTTATATGGACCCGTGGGTCCACTTTATCCTTCCAACTTCTGGTACAACAATAACATAGGACTTTATTTCGTTTTACACTGATACTTAAAAATTAACTTTTCCTACCACGCAATTTTCCTGAATACTTTTGAAAGTGACAACAAGAATGCGGTTAACGTAAACGGAATTCCAATATTTTTGTATTTTCCTACGCTAATATGAATAATTGGAGACTGCTATAACTTATAACCATAAGTGAATGTACAAATTCAATATCTGTATTACCGAGTCGCATATTGTTAACATTAATTTCATGAATATTGTATCAGTGACATATAACTAAAATGTCTGGTAAAATGGCCCTCCTCCACTTCAGCTGCCGTGAAGGGCATCCGTTCACTTTAGCCAAAAAAAAAACTATTTTATATGGGCTAGACTAGTAACTGTTGACTTCGGCCCGTCACGATTATCCGTCACGTTCGAGTTAAAAGACACCCATGCCCATGCCGGAACTCGAACCCGGGACCTTCGAGTCTTTGGCCTAACGCCTTAGACCGCACGGCATGTCCACTTTAGCCACCGTCGCAAATTCCTCTTTTATGCATGATAACTAAAATAGTATTGATTAATAGCTCATAGGAATACGATATTACTTTCAATAAACTTTCTACAAACTTTGTGGGTAGTATTACAAAATAGAGAAACTTACCGTTGCAAAACTTCGAAATCTTCCCAGTAAACAAATCAAGTTTTTCTGCCCCGACAATAATTCTCTCCCAACTGAAATTTTCCCAGGTAACACGTGGTACGCACCTACTGACAGTTTTACCTACTTATTACAGTACACAGCACGCGTAAAAATACCAGACTTTGCACGATAGGGTTCACATATGAACAAAAAATAAAATAAAAAATTAGCAGGAAATGGTTATGAATTTTCTTCTCTAAAAGTTTAAACATCTCTACCGCTGTGCCTGAATTTATAGGAGCAGCATTGCAACTTTGTAGAATGGAGAAATAAATATATTAGAGACATACAAAGGTAGTGCTGCCATCTAGCGTTAGAAATAGTTTCATTGCACTAACCTTAAATGTTAACTTTTCTGTTTCTACTTTGGTAAGTTGAAAAGTCTATTTGTAGACCTAAACAGTTAAGTTTGATATCTCTACTGAAATAATTCGAGACGCAATTTTGTGTGAAAGCTTTTAGAATTTTAAAAACCTGAGTTTAACACAATTTCAAAGCAAAGTCTGAATTTTCTGCATAATTCCAGTTCAAACTAGCATTATTATTCTTACTTAAATTTATAAATTCAATAGATAGATTCAAAAATTTTCTCTACATATATTACCGACAAGATGCCGATTAAATAAGTCTCAAAAATTGACTGCAGTATTTAAAAAAAAATGAAAATTAACCTTTACTTAACATATAGAGCCTAGCGTGTTTAAAAAAAAAATATGACCATAAATTGAAGAGTCAACTTTTCAAAGCAAAACAAGAAAAAAGTTAGTTCAAGACTTATTTTAATTTACATGGTTTTGGAGATATAGACCCCCCCACTCCAAAGGTACACAGCATCGCCACAAACTACGTAGTTTATATCCGGAGCTAATTGAGGAGCTCATACTTCAATTTAATAGTGACGTAATTGAGTTTAGCCTCCAAGTTAGAACCATCACTTAAAAAAAAAAACATTCTGTATAAACGCCATTTCAAGCAGTGTCTTGAAGCTTTGGTGTACAGACTAATTGACATCCGAAGTCTTTACATTTTCAGCACTTTTTAAGACTTTCATTTTACGGAAACTAGAGTGCTCCTCTATACCAGTATATTGCATGAGTTGCTACTTTCATAATTCAGCCTTGTTGTCGTTTTTCTTGCCATACCTTATAGTAAATTATTCACGTATCCAACACCACGACTATCCCGTGTCAAACGTTCTACGCTCTGAGAATAGTATCCTAATACAGGATCTGATCCTGGAAACATATATTTTTAGCTCTGAGCAAGGTTTTGGAGAGCAGCTAAGGATAGTGTTGTTAATACCATAGTTTCTTCTGTGTTAACTTGATATGTTTATATGATTGTTGCTTGTGTATAGTAATGATGCATTGTTAACGAGTTTTCAGTATGAACTGGCAGAACTACTTATCTAAAATCTTGTGGAAATAAACCAACAGAATAATGTGAACAATTTCTACTAACTTGTACTGCTCCGTGAAAACGTTAACTGCAGAGTGTGGGTGTGCGTAAAACTGTTAAATATTTTGCAGTTTCCTGTAAAAATTCAAAAGAATTAAATTTTAAAGGGATTTAATAGCAAACCACTTAAATTTACTTAAATGGAAGTCCTATTTGCTTATGGAATAATGAAGTGGTCTTCCAACAGCATTAACAGTGGTGTAATCTGATAAATTTTAGGCTATGTGACTAAACGTATATAAAAAAAAAAGAAAACGAAATCTTGGTGCTGCTATTCAAAGTATGAAGATTGATCTTGGCTTCTTGGTCGTATCTGCAAATATAAGATTATATTTTAGTTCTTGATTAACAATTCTGATTGTCGACATTAACATCTTGAAGAGAGCGAAGTTTTGGCAACAACAAGTAAATGCATATAGTTTCATTCAATGGATTATATTACCTGTAGCAAACATATAACTGTCAGCAACAAGCCTTCATTGTATCCACAAAACTATGTAGTTCAATTTTGAATGATTACGTTGATTATGTAATACATATTTCATTGAATTGACAGTGTAGCCAACCCGTTATAAAGTAATATTTTCTTTAGTTTATTGTATATTCTGTGTTTCGTAGTGTTGCGAAATATCATAATATGAAGCACGAAAGCAGAATTTGATAACTGTGAATAATATACGAGATGAAATATTCGAAAGAAAGTTGCTTGAATATATCATCCACAGTTTGGAACAGTGCTATCTACGCTTCATATACGACGTTTATTCAACTAATAAAGTTTAATGACACAATACCATCATGACATGACAAGTATATCAGTCTCCTGCAAAAAAAAATGAATTTATTTCTGGGCATTAGGCACTTATGGCTCAGGCAGAGCAAAGAATATTGAAAAGTAAGTACCATCCCAATATTTGCCCAGTATGACAGGAAATATCCTGGAAAAACTTCAGTGATGATGGGTAGCCTCTGGGATCCTTCCTATGATCTTCCGATTGGTAGGTTAACTAACGCTCTACCAACTGAGCTACGACGATTCGATGTGTCCGTAAAAAGTTAAGAAGAATATTTCAGTCGATTAACAAAGTGTATTTTTGATTTGGATGTGTATAGTTTCATATTTCAACATTGAAGCGAACTTGTTGTATTTTAGTTAAATGATAATGGATGTAGTTCGCTCCTCTGTACACACAATTGGCTCAGTGTTAAAAAAAAAGGACAAAAAAAATTGAAACATGTTCTCCGTACACTTTGAGTACTTGTTTCATGTTTCAGTGTCACCACTGAACAGTGTCTGACCGGTTCGCCTTCTGGCAGCGTGCCGCGACATAAGCATAATGTAGAACATTTAAGAGAACTCGTGTTCAATGGCGACATGACATTGCTTAATGTCAACAAATGATTTTGCGTTTGTTCAGAGCCTCTTTTTTTTTCTCTCTCTCCCTTTAAAATATCTGCCGATTCTTCAACAGCAAACGAAATTTCTCTTCTCCTTTTTCACTCCCTGCGTATTTTTGTACCAATCAAGTTTCATATTACTGTAGACATTTGTCACAACGATGAATTAGAACATGTTTTGTCTCGTTTTTATAGTACATCGTTATTCAGTATAAAACTCTTGGTATGTCCACAGAATATACGGAAAGAGAGTTAAACGTGGTCCTCCTGGACAAAAAGCAATTTTAGGAATGAATTAGTGCAATTTTAAATAACAAAAAATAGTTGAAACATTTTATTTATATTTTACATACTTTTTCTTCAATTGACAATGGTTCATCATGTCCTCAAATCTTGCTACGTTAATTTAACTCGTTTCCCGACGTCATACATTGACGACATTTTACACAGTGACATAAGTCAGGTGACAATACAATATTCCATTGTTAGTTTCATATATTTATATATTTTAAAAGCATATTTTAATTTTGTTTAATATGGACTTCTTTATGCTAAAATAAATACTAACCTGCAATGATGTTGCGCTTGACTGGTTGCAGAACACTTTAGGATTTGGGTCGCAAATTAGTTTGAGAAAAAGTATCCGAACACCGAACTAACTCGAAAAAAAAACTTTTAAAAAACATATTTTTCTTAAACAATTCGTATTAAAACTTAAAACAAAAATAATTTTGTTTATGCAAGACTAAAAAGAAAAACATGGGGTGCGCCAATTCAAGAATTTATAAAGTAACTGTTTAGGAGAGCGCGCCCAATGCTTTTCTTTTTAGTCATGCATAAACAAAAACAGTTTTCTTTTACTTTTTAGTACGAATTAAGAAAATTATGTTTTTAAAAGTTTTCTTTTCTTTTTACTTCTTTATTTTATTTTATACTTTTTCCATTTATATCTTCAAAATGCATAGCAATAATTGACCACTATGCAACACACATAACTTTAGGTATATGTCGGCTGCAGAACTACCAGGCGCTTGCATACTATGCACTAGTATCATCCATTACCACGAGTCCCGTCTCACTATTCCAAGCTATAATTAAATTTGAATTGTGCTATATTCCAAAGGCAATAAAAATTATGTTATTTAATCGTAATATCTTTCAATTATATATACAAAGGTAGTACCAAAAATCATAGTGAAAATGTTGTTTTTAGGCAGGAAAAAAATCAGAGAACAAAAAAAAAAGAACTTTTATCACCAAAAACTAAATAATTTATCAGTTTTCAACATTATTTCCATTCATTTTGAAGCACTTACTTAAAAGTTCAGGGAGTTTGAAAAATTATTTGGTGTAGAAGCCTGTTGGAACCGAATCTGACGATGCTTTGCCTTTTTTATTTCATTTTCTTGAACACTTGTACAGGTCGGAATATGTCTTAAAAGAATTTGTTGAGAGCAAACTTCATGTGCATTTCAGTTTTGGCTTTGTTGGTTCCTTCAAACGTTCGTTGTTATTCTAAAATAACATCATTATCATTTAATTCTTTCTACAGTGCTAATTCTAACAAGTACTTAACGTAGCAGTTTTCCAGTTCATTAGAATATGACTGTCTTTCTTCATTTAGTATCTCTATAGCAACAAAAAACTTTAGAAAAACCTTAGAAATAATTTTCGTGATAGTTAGAGATTTTAGAAATTCGCGACTCGAGAATTCGCGAAAAAATATTTAATATGCGAAAAGTGATAGATTTTTTTTTTCTATCCAGGATATGAAATCTGTGAATTTCTACTTGAGAATTACTCGCGAATTTTCCAAATTTCGCTTTCATTCACAAATTTTTATATTTACTCGAGATTTTTCTGTAATTTTTCATTCTCATTCAAGAATGATTGATGCACTACTGGAGTTTTTGTTCAACTTCCGGAACGTAACTCAATTACATTATTTAATTTATTACGAAATTAAATCAATTCATAGCAAGTGATCAAGGAAAAGATTTTCTGGAGAATATTTCAAAATTGTTAGACAGGGAAAGTGATTATCCATATTAGGAACCAATATCCATCAATCTTTCGACATATTGAACACGATTTTGATTAGTATTTTATCTGAGGGAGCTCTAAGAATTAAAGGCAAGGTGAATTGATGGTGGTTTGCCATTGAATTTTCATTGGATGGAGATAACGTCATAAGCATGGGACCTACAGTTTAAAGTGGACAACGGTCTACTTGTGTCACCAACGGGAATCGAACGTAGAACCATTTGATTACAAAGATACAAGCGAAAAAATTTATCGAGGCTCAGACATAATAAACTCATTAGGAACTCTTTCTATTCACGATTACATATTACGTCACGCCAAGAAGATCACCGCTTTTATTACTAATGATTGTTGAACAGCAATTTTGTATCTATGTCAATGTTATCTTTCTGTATGCCTATTGTATTCTTCTAGTCATTTTCTTTTGTGTACTATCGAATCTCAATAAACTTCTTAAGCTTTTCTCAAGGCAACAACTGTTGACAAAATAATTAATGGAAGTGGCCTGACTACTCTCAGATTAGTTTCCCTGTGCGAACAAGATGTTAATGACCCTCCTATGGGACCATCACCAACTCTTTTGTAATTACCTGTTGTTTTCTTGTCATTCCACTCAGCAAGACTTGTCTTCAAAACGTAGAGTGGACCTGGTGGCGAATAAAGAAAAATCTTCATCATTTGAAGGATAAGTAAGACTCGAGAGATGGCGCAAGACAACTTGCAGAGAATTAATTCATACTTTAAAACAATTTGGGAGTAATTTTCTTCAGTTTAGTTAAGCTAATTTCTACAAATTAATGTTATTTACAGAAGCGAAAATAAAACATCTGTCAACAGGGAGTGTAAGACACAAATTGGTAAACTTTACGCAATTTTATTTATGTTATGAAAATTTGTTTATAAAATGAGGCCTACGGAATCAAGCTATAGAAACAAAATTTTGAATTCAACTCTAGTGGTTTTAATGATTTGAAGATAAACCTTGAATAAGTCATTTGATGATCTTGTACCATTCAATCGCAAACGTCTTCTTCAATATTTCTTGAATAAACAGGAATCTTGGTTATTACTATAAACTAACTACCAGAATTCATGACTAACCATCAAACATACATCTTACAGAACACAATAGTATTACTATTTATACGAGAGTAAACCCAATTGCTCTTTCTAGGCCTATAGCACATTTGTTCACCAAAGTTATAAAAAATTTACTCATTTAAGGTGTGACGATGCACCTAAAATGTACAAAAAGGTTCAGACCCAAGTAGCACATCCACGTCGGCCGATGTGGGCATTTTGGGTTTTATGACATCAATCGATACTGTTCAATGACAAGGGGATCCATATTGGATGGCAAACATCTTGGCCAATAAAGGTCAAAGATATCGTTCGACATCCATCATCGACATTCCTCAATATCGGGTATCGACATCGCTCAATATCGGTCATTGACATTGCGAACATAATGTAATTCCGATTTTTTTACTATTTTTTTTTTGGAAAGAATTCCCCTTTTTATATAGGAAAACAAACAGCCTTACAAAATAAGTGATATCAGTATAAAAGCCCTTTAGGGGTAAAGGGAAGAGTAATTCAAGAACTCTACTCACAAAAGAAGTGATATCCATTTTGCAAGTAATTTTCTTTGTGTCACTATGGGGGAAGGGAAGATACTAAATCTCTTAATTTTATTGCAAAGGAAACACTTCCACCATAGTGACACAAAGAAAATCACTCGCAAAATTGATATCACTTCTTTTGTAAGTAGAATTCTTGCATCACTCTTCCGTTTACCCTGAAAGGGTTTTTATACTGATTTTGATTACAATGAAACAGCTTCAATTGAAGGAAATGATGTAAAACAAATGTAAATAGATATAACAGTAATTTATCCTTCTACTAAAGGGAACTTCTCTTAACAACCACATGGCCACGAAAAAATACGCTACTTTCTACACCATACAAACGAAACAAAAGTGTAAAATGCCCCCCGGTTCTGGAGGTGTGGAATAACCAGCATAATAAATATTACTATAAATCTTGTTGGTTTGTCTATGTACTTACAGTGATCAAAGAATCCTTCGGAAAAAGCACAACCAACTTTAACACTTTATTCGTTTATGTCCTCCTCGTGGAAGGACGTTATTTCTGCACTTTAACATGCTTCAACGACGAACAACTTCTTTCTTACCAAACAAAGCAGACCGCGTGTTGACAACAGGGATATAGCATCGCTTGAATAAACATCGGTTTGCCCATATGGACCGACATTGATCAATATGGATATTGGTTACCGACATGGATCGATATTGTTCCATGACGAATGCTCAATTTTTAATTTTAATTTATTCATTATGAAAAAAAGTTTTGTAGAAAATCTATTGATTCTTTGCACAATACTTACTATAGTTTTAGAAGGGGGTAAATTAGTGATATCAATAATCGATGTCGATCTCACATCAATCGACATGGACTCAAGCGGAGCCGCTCTCCCGCCCGCATTTTCGATGTGGGGCGATATGGGTCCCATGAGTGGCCAACGTGCATATGCTATTGGGGGAATTTTACAATGTGAAAGTTAAATGAAAATACAAATAATAATTCTCAGATTATTACTTTTTAACTACGTGCCAAGAATTAAAGCTACTCGTCATCCAAAAAAGTGCAAAATAAATGAAACTGACTGTGATATGAATGTAAATACAAGCATTTACTCAAGATATGGAATGTTATGTATATTTATTTACATTGAATTAAAAACCTTGTAATACACGTCTTCCTTTGTAAAGAAACGAATGTACTACGTTAATTTAATTTAGTATATCTGTTGTTCCTTTAATTGATTCCTGAGCCGTCTTCTGTAGTTTGGATGCCTGCCAAATATATATAAATCGCCTTTTTTCTTCTTTTAGTTCTTCATTCTCCTCCCGCTGATCCAGTTTTATGGGTGTCAAAACATGACTCACTTAATAGTGCAGTTTACATGTGTGTGTGATTGTATATGTGTACAGCAGGAAACGAGTAGGGGGGAACTTGGTGGTATATATAAGTGGTTACGGTGATATATGCTGATTGTCCATATCTACGTTCAGACTTCGTTTCCTGTGATATATGGTAGCTTTTAGTTTTAGAATCAAACACCGAAATAAACACCCACAGAGCAGGTAACTGAAGAGTAAAACACCTGCAGATATGAGTAAATGCTCAGGCGTAACCTATTTTCAATACAATCAATCTCACCTACCCTTTCTCGTACTGCCATGAGATGAATGTATAGATCTGCATTTTATATGGTTCGTAAGATTTTTGCCTTACCACTGAAAGTTACAGAATTACAAGAAAGTTGTGAGTGAAGCGAAACTTAAACTCGAAATTATTTGCTTTTTTTTGTCAGCTTCACCGTATGCGGATTTAAGTTACTAGTACTGATACTAACAAACATGAAATTCATACCACGTTTTAACGATACAAAACTTACACCAGTCCCCATCGATTAATTAATTATTTACTAAATTCCTATTTCCTTTGATCTGTTTATACATTTCCTATTAAACTCGTTTGAAAATATTAATGGCACTGGTTGTTTCCAATTTTGCTTTCTACAATTAAAATATTTTCATTACCTCATTAGTTGTTCAATTACAGCTATGTCAAATGAAACGTTTTCCAGAATCTCATCGTTTGCTTACAATTTTATATTTGTTCCTTCGAAACTTCTTACGAAGCTATTTCTTCATACATTCTTATTGATAGTTGCCAATTAGCCAAAGTTATTCATCTACTTATTTTCATATTTGCCAATATAAACCTCTGCATCAACGTTATTCATCTATTTCGAATCAAGTTTATCTATTGTAAACTCTTAATCAATTTTAATTTTCTACTTCTATTCATATTTGGTACCTTCTTTTGTCTATATCTAGGCATGTTTGCTTATTGTAAACCCTTAATTAACATTATTAATCTATATTTAGTTGTATTTGATACTTTAAAACTAGTTATCATGTAGAAAAACATAAAAGCAGATCGAAGAATTAACGATCTTACTATCACATCGTGATGTTTAATGTACAGATGTTAGAGAAAGATATCGTATTTGTAACAGTAAAGACAACATAAACGAAAATAAATGCGAAACTTGAAATCTTGCTTGGCGAAATATCAATACGAAAATAATTTTAAAAAAGGAAAAAAAGAGCTGCTTGTCGATAGCTCTTTTATTACGTTAGCGTAATGGCAGTGTGTCGGATTATTGGGCAGGGGGCTCCGGTTCGATTCCGAGCGAGGTAAAGATTTTTATCTTCTTTTCTTTCAAATAGCTATACTTCCTTTTGTTTGTATTTATAAATATTTGCTCCCTTTTACTTTAGCTTGCATATTTCAACATTTCATACAATATTTTTAAAAAATCGCACTTCAAGGAAATAGGTTAGAAAAGTCTGGTTAGATGATTTTATTTTCAGTATAACGCGATGAAAACAGGAGAGATCACGTTACCCAGCAGCATACAAACATGTTTTGAACGTTGATTTTTGGTTTATTTCGTTGATTAACCATTATCAGTTGAAAAATGTACGTTTAATTTTAAATCATATTTCAACAACGACTTGATATTGCTGACAAGATGTTAGTTCGACGTGTATTCAACTGTTTTTTCAACTATGGTATAGATTTCGATTGATAAGATTCTTTTTAATTTAGCCTACGTAAGATATATAGAGTGAACGGCTTAAATTTAAACTTACCATAACGTCACGCTTTTCTTTTTTCGTAACAATAACATAGATTTCGCTGTATGTGCGTTTCTCCAAGGCGACATATTACATTTATTGAGAAATTCAATTTTAATAGTAGCGATGGTCAAAGTGTTAAAGAAGGAAAATGCACATACCTAAGAAAGAAGGAAAGTATTCTTAATTCTTATTCTTGCGTGATGGTGAAACGACTCGCCTCGATTTGTGGTAACTGCGTTAAAGACTGCCTTTTACTACAGACAACGTCTTGGTATAATAAAGGAAATAGTAAAAGAATAACGAGTCTAAGGCGACTCCGTAGGTGCAGGGTTTCCGCCAGGATGTTCAGTTTGGGGGATGTAACGACAAAATTGGTAAGGTGCACGGTTTCTATCAGTCTTTCACTGCAAAAAATTTAAAGTTGGAGGGGGTGTTGTGACGAAGTGAGTGCTGACACTCTCCCACAAAGAGATCTAGCGGAATCACTACGTGGGTGAGTGGAAAACATGTCGAGCTACCAACGACGAGTGCGGATAGTTCCAGCTACGAACACCACAGTAGACGGTTGGAAAATCTAATGTCTGAAAGTTAATATATCATGATGAAAACAACGGACAAAATGCTGCTAAATGTGTATACCAATAGAAAGCAACGATGCTTTGTTTTGGCCAACTGACCCCGTTTCTTGATCGTCCGCTTCTTGATTTCAACATGTCTCTTCTCAATCATTATTCAACGTCGAATAAACCGTTGAACAGGCAGACATTCTGGTACATATATAACGTTAAAATTACACTTCGGTATTAACGTATAGTTCTCATATTTTCAACGTATTTTGCTAGTGGAGGGTTGAGACACAAGAAACGCAATGACATAGAGCAGTGCAGTTTAAGTACTAATCATGATTCTTCTGAGACTTGCAATAAATATGATTTGGCAACAATTAAAAATTATTAAAACAAAACAAAATGTAAAAAAATCAATGATTCTGTAAAAAAATATTGCACTTAACAAAGACTGCTAGAATCAGTTGTATCGTGGTGTTTTGAGCGTTAAACTGTGATTTTAACGCGTGTATAGGCAATAAACTGTACATTAAACACTGTTGTGTGTGTAGTATACGTGACGCTGCATATGATTTAAATACATATCAGAAAATTTAGATTATTTTATGAAATACTGAAGTTTCTTCACAACATGACCTGAACAAAAGGGCCACGACTTCAACCGAATAGAAACTTTTCCGAGCAATGTAAATAAATAAATCCTTGTAAATTTACGTAAATAGACCCTTAAGCTACCTACTCGCAAATTTTATTACCTTTCATGCAACATTGTTATGTTCAATTTCACTCCAAGTGCAGTTCATAAAACGTAAAACACAGAAAGGCAAGTAATATACGAGCTATACATTACAACAATGTATTCTCTCACAAAACTCTAAATGGGTTGTGCATGTGCATAATGTTTGGCTTTCTGTTGTTTAATGCTCTTTTACGTAGCAGATTGAGGTGCAGTGGTGAGAGAAGAACTTCGGAAAGGAAGGTGTTGAATGGAGGATCATTATAGCCTCTCCAGGGGTACTACAAGTGACAGAGCCTTCCATACATCGTGATCTCTTCAGGCTATAAAAACCTTTTCTCCTTTCTAAAATAACCCAACTCCGTGTTATATGCTTCATCATTTTTGTAAGTTAGATATGGGCATTAAAACATGTTATGCTTATGTAGGATTTTCCGTGAAGTGGCTCCTGCCTCTTATATAGCCCCTGCCTCATCTTTATTTAAATCATGCATAAGAAGTCACAGTTTTATTTCATATCTTCCCGTTTCTCCATACTTTTTTCGTTCTTCCTTTATGTGGTTTCAACCGAGAAGATACGATTCGTGCCGAAACCAACCATTTTTTGAATGTATATACTGTAGCTTGTATAATGATCTACAATGCCATTCATTATCTTCGCGTATTCTGTTTCTTCCTTACGTCGAATACATGTTTTTAAGAAATATTAAAATGTAATTTATGACTAAGTATAATATTGAATTATTATTATTATTATTAAGCTTACCATAATTTACAACAATCTTTGACAAAACTTCTGTAATGTTTTATAAGATCTTATTTAAATGTTCTTTTCTATTAAAAAGTTCTCTAAGTTAGCTGTTGCTATCCTCATCTGTATGCGATTTCATCGTTATTTCTTGATGTTAAGACCACTCGTTGGCGCGGTAACAAATGGAATAAACACATCTGTATACTTTTTTATATGCAAACCATAAACACATAACGAATTTTGTGGAATACTTTTATTATGTGGGTTCCATAATGAGATAGGGTGTATCCCTGGGACAAAATAGTCCCCCATGGTCAGATTGCAGTGGTCTACTGAAGTGGTTTCCAAGAAGGGTGTCCACAAACCTCTGTACAGGGGCTCCACAACACATTCTTTAGATAAATTTCAATTTCAGTTTCTTTAGATAAATTTCTATGAAGAAAACAGTGTTTTTTACTTTTTATTTGTTTGGCTACAGGAAGTAATTGTGTACATATATGTTCTCTTTTCCCGATGGACTCAACTTGAATCTTCGGGGCAAAAACGTTTACGTTTTCTAAGCTAAAAGTGGCATTGAATGCCTTTTCCCACACTTTCTTGAGGACCATTTTCCACGCTTTTCCACGGATTTTCGTCAGTCACAGTAGACAAATATTAGGATAGTACCTTCAACGTTGGCCCTGGCCGACTCTTCCTCGTATCCTTTCCTCTCCCCTATCCCACCCTGAGCTTCAGATGTCTAAAGGCCATAAATAATTATCAGACTTTCTCTATTCTATTGCGACATAAAAACTGTAAAAAGAAATTGTTTTTGTGTAGAAACAGACCTAAAATTTATGGTTACTAATTCTTTTTCCAGTTTTCAATTTGCAGTATGAGGGAAAGAAACACACCAGTTCCATTTCTCAGCTTATGTATTTTTAATTAAGAAGTTGTCGCATCCACTGTTAGTTTTTGTTTATAAATGTTAAATTTTGATTGCATGCAATTAATCATTTTATTATTATTCCCTTCGAACTTTCTTACCACTACACACACATTATTGATTTTGTTCACCCTTATCTCATTTACAACCATTAGAACTATCATTTTCATTATCAAACATTGTCCTTTCTCTGTACGTTATAAGGAAGACGGAAAACAGTTCCACAGCGAGTAAGGGAGAAGTTTTAGAACCACTGGCTCGCGTTCTGTCTCTGATCAAGATACACTTGAAAAGTTCATTGCAGTGATAATTTGTATAGTGAAATGTCATACAGAAAAAATCGACAATCGTACAGAACTTTTTTATTGGTTAAGATTCGAAGAATGACGTCACATGTTCTGAGGTAATGTAGGTAATATGAAGAATAAGTGTAGAAGAGAGAATGGATAGAATGAGTGTGTCAGCATAACCATCACGAGATAGTGAAAATGAGTTGAGTTTCTGGCTGAAGTCTCTCACTGAAAGTAATTGATTTGCGCTACGAGATGCGATGAGTAAGATGAAAGACGAGGTCATAATATCTCAGAATTTTCCTTAATTCAAATGCTGTACTGAGTTAGATTTGGTTTAGTATATACTAGTTCTGTTATGATGCGGGCACTACTCAAGGTACACTGTGGTTCTTAAATTACCCACAAGTAATATACAGACAGTGTCCTTGCAATAAGAATCACTGCTCTTATTAATGCTTCCTTATACATCATATCCTTATGCATCATATCCTCATAGTTAATCAGAATCACCCATCAGCTACTACTAGACCAATTACAGTCGGCTTCTAAGCTAGCATGTGCTTCTCATTCGTAAATCCATATTTGAAGGGTTCACAGAAGGACATAAACCACACAGTGAATAAAGGCGTCAAATTCATTTTATTATTTAGTCTCATTCATTCGACATCTGTTTGCAGTCTGATAACCACTGTTTTATGTATGTTGCCTTGATCCTAGATCCTCTAAATAGTAATTACGGCTTTATTGACTACACACAGAAAAATGGATAGTCAAAATCGAAAGAAATTTAGTCATTTTTGAGTAAATCATCCACTGGATTAAACGCCGATTAATTTTGTGTCAATTTTGAGAAGGCCATGTAGTCATTTTATTTCAGTAAATAAATACTGAATATGTGTTCAGATCTGAGTATGAATGATCATTCAAATAAGACTGGAAATGTAACCAAAACTACTGGGAATAGTAGTTAAAATTGAGTCAGATTTCGTTAAAAAAAAATGCACTTTCTTTGTCTTTGTGGTAATAACCTTTTGCAGAGATATTACGATATCAATAAAAAAAAATCCCCGTTTTGTGGGTGTGCTTGAACTAAAATTTTGAGCTCCTGGGCTGGGTTGCAAGAAAATACTTAAGTGTAAAATCGGACTTAAGTCAGACCATTTAGCTCTACATAATACTGGAGTGACTACTTAGCGTTAAAGATAGACGACAGAGCAAACGTTTAAACTTATTTGTCCACTTCCAGTCTAATCCGATGTGGACCAAATTTTCAGTTCTAACTCAGTTTCATACGCTTCTTATCGCTGTGTGGCCCGTTTTTTGATTTAAGTAGTCACTCTAGTATTATGTAGAATTCGATGGTCTGCTTAAGACAGATTTTACACTTAAGTATTTTTCTCGCAACCCAGCCCTGAAGTACAAAAGTGTGTTGTTCGAATGCAGTTCTTTTTTAATAGTCACGGTGAAGCCGTGACTAATACCCACTTAAAGGGTTACGCCCTTTTATTGGGAAGAGATGTAAAAGGTGTGGGAGTATTTCGAAATTGGAGATGGTCTATGGGTTTCAGAGGGATCATAAGTATACTTTATTTCATTATTCAAAAAGGGATCATAAGTATACTTTATTTCATTATTCAAAACTTAGTAATTTTACGATTTTTCATTGTAATCATATATCAAGGTAGGATTTATTCAGTATATACTGATGAAATGCATACACGCCACAAACACAACATTAAGGGAAGTTAGTATTGACAAATGCATATTATCTTCTGTCCCGGGGGGCACTAATGAGATATGAGGCGAGCCTTATACCTTCAAGATGTATTACAGTGCATTTGATTGCATGAAATGATCAGGTGGGGGGTGAGAGAAAGGAGTAAGCTGTAGTATGTCAGGGTCGTTGTGGTGGAGAGTTTTGAGGTAGACTTATTAAGAGGGAGAATGGATTGTCTTGTAGAGTTGGGCGTTGAGGGTCGTATTTCGAGTCTTGATGCATAGTGTCTAATAGTAATGGATGATAGGTTTCATAGCGTTGAGTGATATATCGGGTGCGTAGTGTTTCTAAATTAAAAAGAATATGGGGGAAATCAATTCGTGCATAGAGATCAGGAGTGGGACTAGTCAGTTTAATTCTATATGCAATTCGAAAGGCGTGTCGTTCAAAGATTGTAAGTTTTCTGTAGAATGATATTGGTGCAGCAAGCCATGCGATGTGTCCGTATGTTAATACTGGGAGAAGGAAAGCTTTGTAGGTGTTTAGAATGGTTTGGGGGGCTAGACCCCAGGTAGTGGCAGTTAATCGCTTCAGAAGATTCAGACGGTTGTAGACTTTAGTGGTGAGGTATTTTAGATGCGGTGTCCAGGTGAGGTGATAATCGTATGTCAGTCCTAAGTATTTTACAGTATACAATGGGCGAATTGGTGTATCTTGCATGATGGGTTGAAGTTCTAGGCATGATGGATTGAGTTGCACACCGGAGCGTTGTTTTGGAGGCAGGAAAACTATTGCTTGGGTTTTGTTTGCGTTGATTTTTAGTTGCCATTTGGAGCACCAATTACTGAAGGCGTCAATAGCAGTATGCATGGTTCTGTTTATCTGTTGGATAGTTTCTAAGAACGCTGTGTCGTCGGCGTACTGATATAGGTGAATATTAAGTGGCATGGTAGGGAAATCTGTGCAGAATAGTATGTAAAGTGGAGGTGACAGAGTGGAACCTTGTGGAACACCAGTATGGAGGAAGATGGGGGATGAGCTAATGTTATTGATATGGACATAGGCGAGTCGAGCGGTGAAAAAATTGTAGATATATCGAAGGTATGCAACTGGGAGATCAAGTTGTTGTAATTTATGCAGACTTTATCAAAAGCTTTTTCTAGGTCAAAGAGCACAAGTGTGGAAGGTTTACAGCTATTAAAATGATTGGTAATGTGATTGGTGAGTCTTAGGAGTTGATCCTGGATACTGTAGCCTGGTCTGAATTCTGCCTGATGGTCGGGAAGAAGATGGTGATCATATAAGTGGGAGTGAAGGCGTTTAACAATGATACGTTCCAGGATTTTACTTAGGGTTGCGGTTAACTGAATTGGGCGATATGAGGAAACGGATTCAGGTGGTTTGTTGGATTTTAGGAACATTAATGTTTTGGAAGTTTTCCATTGCGCTGGTATATATCCGGTGCGTAGAATGAAGTTATATATGGCTGCTATCAGTAGGAAAAGTCGATATGGTCTTTCCTTAATATGTCTGTACGTAATTCCATTAATGCCTGGAGCTGTATCGAATGCAGTTGATTTTTTTATGCTAGTCCCGAAGTGGCTTGCGCCCTCCAGAGGGTTACGCTATCTATTTCGGGAAGTGGAGTGTAGGAATGTATGGGGAAAAAGGAAATATGGTTGGGCTAAGAGTTAGTACAATATTGTTTATATCCTTTATTTAATACTATCGTTCAATTTTGGACATTATACGCTTAGCTTATAATCACATTTTTAGGGAAATTTGGATGTAAAATGATACGAATGAATGATGGCAATGTAGTGCACTTGACGCCACAACACGTTGACACATTGAAGACAATTGATGGGTGACTCTTCTTACCTAAGGGCGACTCTAGGTGCAATGAAAGACAAGTGAACCCTGATAAACATTAATGGATACTGTACATAGATGGAGACGAGAAATGAGGTAACGAGTGAGAAGGATGTTATGAATCAGTCAGGAGAGGGGGCTGGTGAGGTGTGGAAGTGAACGTAGGGACCAGAGTAGGTAGCTTTGAAATCAACATGGAAGGTTTCTTTGGCAGCTTTCTCGGTCGAATGGGAATATATTTTGGAGGATGAGAGTAAGGAGAGAAAGGGTTTGTGCGACGGTGATGGACTGTTGATCTGATGTTATAAGTGCTTGTTGTACAGGTTCTGGTAGTTGGAGAGGTGCTATGTAAGCTGGAGTGTCTGGTTCGATTTGAGGACGGCCTTTTTACTTATAGCTGAATGTAGGATGGGATTCGCCACAGGTAGGAGGTAATTGAAGGTTGTTAGAATCTCTGGTTTTGTGAGGTCCGGTGCAGTAACCACATTTTGGATCATTTGGAGAATGCTGAGGATAATGGGAGTTATAGGCTTGGCATTTTTTACAGCAAAGAGGTAGGGGAGGTGTTGTACGGGATGGTTCTACTCTGTATCTTCGCTTATAGATGTATTCTCCGTTGGCTAGTAGATTGTTAACCATCTGTTGATGCGGTGTGAGAACCTTGATCATGTAGTTTGTTGTTTCTTCTTTTGTTTTTATTCGGATCTACTTAGAAATGGTATTTCCTTCCATGGTGAGTTCTTGCTCTGCTTCTGCATCTGTGACGTCCGGATCGACTCCTCTTATGACCACAGAAAGCATCGGAGATCGTCTAGGAGGTGGAGGTTGTCGGATTGGCTTGTTGTCTAGTTTCTGTAAGTTGGCCTGTTTCCCAAAAATCTCAAAATTGAATTTGTTCCTGATGGTGGTTGCAAAGTTCGGATTCTTCGATTGCACAATTATTCCATTTCCGGTCTGGATAATTCTGGTTACGGCTTCTCTGGTTACATAATTCTGAAGTTGTTGTAGCAGGAGCGAGTCTGGAACTTGTGTCAGTTCGAAAGAAGGAACGAATGCACTGGCGTAGTAGTTGCTGCTTGAAATGAAGTCTGATAGGTGGGGCATCCATGGAATGTACAGAGTCGGAGTCAGAGCTGCTGAGAGTATGTTGCTTCTTCTGAGGAGGTGAGTTGGAACTGCCAGGTCTTCGAGGAACTGGAGAGCGAGATCTGGAGCTTGAAGGCGATGAACGGTTGCTGGTCTTGTGATGAGATTTTGGTATGGTTCCTACAGCGGTGGATTGGGATTGAGTAGTAGTTGGTTTTTAAACAACAGGTGGAAGCTTATGTCTACCTTTCGGCGGGTTAGGCATGATGGAATGAGGGTGATCAGTCTCTGGACAGTGACTGCTGCAAAATTCATACTAACTAACTCGCACCCTCCGACACTGAGTAGTGTCGTCAATCCCAATGTGGTCGTAATGTAATATTCTCTTCTGTGCATCTACTACACGTTCAGTTGATTTTTAATTTTGCTAGTAGCTGCAAGCAGCTGCTAGCACCCTCCAGAGAGCTATACCCTCTAATTTGGGAAATGATTTTAAGGGAGTATGGATAATAGGAAAAGTAGATGGGCTAAGAGTAGTTATTATATTTTATAATCATTTATTTATTTCAATCCATATACTAGGCCATTATGAGCTTAGCTCATAATCATATAAGTCGTAAAATCAAGTGATAGTGGGATGAGCAATGATGGTGAAGTACAGTGCATATCACAATACTAGAGACAGGTAAGACAAATGATTGATAATCTTCTGCCCAGGGGCGACTCTGTGCGTAATGGAAAACTTATGAAGTTCTGTTAGTAAGATGAATATGGTGCGATAGTGAGAGTGAACCAATATGATAGGTTTGGATGATGGGTGTTAGACTGCTGTTTCCAGAGGGCTAATGTTGAAATGTACGTAAGGGCCAGAATAGGTAGCATGGAAATTAAGATGGAAGGTTGTTCGAGCTGCAAATTGGATTTGAGAGAGGACTTGTGGTCGTTGTAAGGGATATAGGTTCTGAAGAGTAATCGTAAAAAAGGTAAGAAGATGTTCGAGGGTAATGGGTTGGGTTGGTGAAACTGGAGGTGAATTGGGTTGTTGCTCTGTTGGTCGGATTGGTACTATGAATTCAGGTTTAATGGATTCTCCTGTCGGTCTGCCTTTACATTTGTTACTGAACGTTGGGTGTAGTTCTCCACAGGTATTGAATTTTGGTGGTCTTCGTAAATTTGAACAGTCTCTAGTCTGATGTGGTCCAGTACAATATCCGCATTTGCTTTCATTTGGGCAGTTGATGGTGTGATGAGCATTGTAGAGTTGACATCGTTCACAGCGTAGTGGCAGTGGTGGTGGTGATCTCGACGGTTCGACTCTGTACCGTCTCCTGTAAATATATGCACCATTGGATAGAAGATCATTGATAGTCTGCTGATGATGGGTGAGAACTCGAAGCATGTAGCTAGGTGTGCCCAAAGATGTTTTAATACGAATGCATTTGACGAATGTGTGGCCTTCCAGTTGCAGTTCTTCTTCAGCTTCTTGATCAGTGATATCCAGGTTTACTTTTCTGATGACAACTGACAGTGTTGGTAATTTCCGTGGTGGTGGTGGTGGTTGTCTCAATAGCTTACTATCGAGTCGAGTCATGGTAGCTGCTTTTCCAAAAATCTCGAAACTTTATTTGTTCCTGAAAAAGTTGCGAAGTTAGAATTCTGAGTTTGAATAATAGTTCCGTTTCGAGTAGGAATGATTCTGGTGATTTTGTCTCGAGAGGTGTATTTGAGGCATTGGTTAAGAAGTTGTTTCGGGTTGTTATATTTAGAGTCGAAGTTCGATAACAGGAAGGAATATATCTTGGTAGCTGTTGATAAGAATTCTTCATTGTTGTCTAAGTCCATAGAACCGTCCGATTATGATTTAGAGTCACTAATGGTGTGCGTCCTTTTGCTAGGCGGTAACTGTGGCGATGATTGTCCAGATCTGCTAACTGATGGAGAGCGTGAGCGTACAGATAATGAGCCGGTAGCTGTTTCTAAGTAACTTCGCTGCTTAGGAATGGTGCCTGTTGGTAAATATGACGGTGGATCGTTGTAAGGTGGCGGTCCATGTGTGACAGGTGGTAGATTTGGATGACGTCCAGAAGCTCCAAGTCGTTTCTTCTCTTTCATGATATGATACACACGTGATGAGGATTAGAATGATCACCGATGAAATAGAATTAATAGTCTTGTCTGTCAGTAATGATCAGTCTGTGCAATGACTACTGTCTCTAACTCGTACCCTCCGACACTGAGAAATGCCTACGTCCTAGAGTGGCTGTATGCTTACTAATCTCTCCTGTGCGTCTGCTACACAGGTTCCTCGCTTGTAAGCTAACAAATCCACAGCTAGGCTAGGTTTAAGTCAACAAAATCTGGTTACATTGGCTCTGCTAACAAAGCGTTTGAACTGAAACACCAGTTTGGTAATCTCGTGCAGTTTTTTTTTTATTTATTTTTACAAGCTAGTCCCTGAAGGAGGCTAGCACCTGATGAGAGGGTTACGCCCTCTTTGCAGGTAGGGATTGTTAAGGGGAAATCTGGAAGTTTTGGAATGGGTAGGTGGGTATGAGGTTCTAGGGAACTTTGGTGTCCATTATTTATCCAAACTTTATCATGTACATTATAAGCTTTTGCTTATAATCATTAATCTTGGTTCATATATAATTCTATATCGGTGACGATGAAATGGGTGATGGATATGAAGTGCTAAAGATGTCACAACACATTACATAGAAGACAGGCGATTGATATTCTTCTTGCTTAGGGGCGACTCTAAGCATAATGGGAGACAGATGAGTCCTACATTTAACATTGATGAATACTTTGTGGAATATGGATATGAAAGGTGAATGAATTACATGAATGATGAAAGGTAATGCTCAACGGGTTTACTCAGGATTGAGAGGAGGTGAGACTGTAAAGTAGACATAAGGTCCGGAATATGTTGCTTGAAATTGGACTTTGAAAATTTCAGAGGCTCCATGTTCAACTTTGTTGAGGATAGTTTCTCTGCAAAAAGGATAGATATTTTGGAATGTTAAGGTGAAGAAGGTGAGAAGCTGTTCAATTGTTATGGGTGGGAAGACTGATGTATTGGGAGGTGGAGATGGCTGTTCGGGAAGTCGAAGGGGAACGGTGAAGGCAGGGGGTTCTGGATTAGCATTTGGGCGGTTTTTACATTTATAGTAGAAAGTAGGGTGAGATTCGCTGCATTGGTTGCATTTAGGTGGTAGTTGGTTATTAGTGCAAGCTTTAGTTGGATGAGAGTCAGAACACTACCCACAGACAGGTTGGTTAGGACAGTGTTTGGTTTCATGATCGCTGTATTTTTGACAGCGTTCACAGCGGAGTGGGATTGGTGGTGATGATAGAGATGGTTCTACTCGATATCGTCTTTTGTAGATGAAAGCTCCGTAAGTGAGGTCATCTATGGTTGCTTAATCTGTTGTTAATACTCGGATCATATAGTTAGGTTCTTCTTGTTGGGTTTTAATTCGAAGACATTTAGCCATGTTATGTCCCTCGGCTGTTTCTGCTTCTGTGTCGGTGATTTGAGAATCTACGCCTCTGATAACTACGGACGGCATAGGTGGTCGGCGTGGTGGAGGCTGCATTCGAATGGTTTTTGAAGATAGTGGAGTGAGTTTTGCTTGTTTGCCGAAGATCTCAAAGCTGTATTTGTTTCGTATTGAAGATGCGAGGTTGCTATCAGAAGATTTGATTATAATGCCGTTTCTTGTAGGTATGAGTTGTGAGATGGAGTCACGAAGGACATATTTCAACAGTTGGTGTAGTAATAGCTTTAGTGTTTGGAAACGTGGATCGAAATCTGTTAGTAAGAATAAAGACAACGGAGCTTGGTTTGTTGAATGCTGTTCAGAATCAGATAAGTGCATTTGATCATCGGAATCCTCGGAGTTACTTAGAGTATTAATCTTTTTTGGTAGTGGTGATTTAGAGCTTCCAGAATGATGTGGATTCGATGAATGAGAGCTTGTTGTAGAAAGTTGATCAGCGCTTCTGCTGTGTTTTGATGATTTGCCTAGTGCTGTGAACTCAGCAGTGGTTGGGGATGGCGTGCGCTGTACTACTTGAGGTAAGGTGTGCTTTCCAGGTTTAGGCATGATGATGAGAAAATGGTGATCAATCTATGTGCAATGACTGCAAAACAGGATATCTCAAATTGCCTCGCACCGTCCGACACTAAGCAACGCCGTCAATCCTATTGTGGCTGTACGCGTACGCAACACCAGATCATGGGGAGCACGTTAACTATCCACAGATAGGCTAGGTTTGAATCGAATCTCGTGCAGTTGAATGCCTTCTTCAACTTGTAAAAACGACTGACATTAATGTAGGCTAGAATACATATTTATGTGCCATTCTTTCTAAAATCCTTGAAGCAATTTCTTTAAACGTATGTAAGTATATAAAAACAATAATCCTACGTTCAACAAAGTATAACCCGACTGTATAAAAATAATAAACTTCCAGTGTCTAGGATTTTTTAAAGAAAAGTGCTGCCATCTGTTGACCACAAATATAAACAGACAATAAAAATGTGCATAACGTAATTTAAACATGCGTTAAGATCTTCATACATTTAAATGTTAATGTTATTATATTGGCCGTCATCATCGTCATCAAAATTATCATCAAGAACTCATTATAAAGATCAAGATTGGTCCTTTTGCAGTTTTTTTTTTTTTTTTTTTGCTTCTTTTCAAGTTTTTGTCTGCTTGAAATGTCAAGTAGTATCCATTAAAAAGAACAAACCGCCATGGTTTGCTATGCATGCAAGTAAAATTAGTTCATCGTTCGGAAACAAAATACTGTCCATTTACTTTGCACCACAGTATAAGAATCTGTCTTTCAGATACAACACAAGTTTTTGCTTGCTTGAAATGAAATCTCAACAATTAAAGAAAGTATATAGCTTATATTACCTGTGACTGTATCCATTATTCAATTTTGATTACCACCGCCCGCTGCATCTATAGCTGCCTCCCCATTCGCTTCAAAAAGCATTGTTTACCGTGTAAACATTTGCTTCCTAATTCCGATGCTAGAGGCAGCACAATACGTCAGTTTTAGTCAGTAATTATTGAGGATTGGTATAGGGAAAGTTGAATATTTCGAAGAGTTTTACGAAAAGAATGGTGTAGAATTGTTGCGTACCATTCTGTAAGGCAAAAAGAAAAGGCGTCGGAATACAGTGGAGTATCATTTCACAAGATTCCGGCAAACAATGAACAACGTAAAAAGTGGCTACGTGTTATATCCAGAGAAGGTGAGAAGAAAGGAAGCCAGTGAATTTCGTCCGATCATTCTGTTGTTTGCAGCCTTCACTTTCTCAATAAAAGCTGCAAAACCAGGAGACTGAAGACGGATTCTATATCGTATCTTCGTATCACCTAAAGACTTATTTTTCATTGAAAGGGTTTGCTTTTGAGTAGCAGATCAAGCCTCGGATGCGACTGCAATCTAGCGGCCAATTCGTGGCGAGAGGCTACATGCCATTTCTTGTTGATTGGACAGGCAGCTAGCTATAGATGCAGTGGGCAATGGTGAGCGAGACTATACGGAAGTGGTCAATTACGACAAGCTGTTTAGTCATTTTTTACTAAAAACGGGTGTGATTAAATGTATGTAGTCATTTTGTGTGTATGTGGCTTTTTCCGTTCTCTGTTTTGACCCCTCTGATAGATCAACAGAACACAAGTATATCCATGGTAATGTGAATTGCGTAAGCACAACTGAAATACAAGTCATGACTGAAAAGTATTCGACCTTATTTTTTCTGAGGAAAGTAGTGAACGTAGTATGGCAACACTGCACATAATGGTAGGGGAATCCTTCATAAGCATGCCTGTTGGTTGGCGTGATCCTCGCTTGCTTTAGCATCTATTGCGTAACCAGTATGTATGTAGTGCCGTGTGGTTCTTCATCGTCGCAATTTCATTCGGGACAAAATGACAGAACGTGTGGAACATTGATACTTCATTAACTTTTGCCGCCAGAAACAATACGCAAGGTTTAACAAGGTTTTGGTAACGATGCTATACACAAACAAAATAGTACATATGGTTCAAATATGGCCGCAAGTCAGCGGCAAAATCAAAATGATACTGATTGTGTTCCTTGTCTATCGTGGCATTGTGTATCACGAATACGTACCAGAAGAACAAACAGTTACGAAGGACGTTCTCCGATGCCGACCTGATGTAGTTTGTCGCAAGTGGCTTCGCAAAACTGGCACTTCCGTGATGATAACGCCCTGGTGCATTACTTTCCGTTACTCCAACCTTTCCTGGCAAAGAACAACATTCCTGTAGTTCGCAAAGCTCCATACTCCCCAGACATGGCTCGTTGTGGTTTGTGGCTTTTCCCTAAAGGCAAATCGATACTCAAAGGTGTCAGTTTCGATTCTGAGAAAACATCATACACAACGTGGCGGCGGTGTTCACAGCATTTCCAAAAGAGTCGTTCTAGGTACGCTTCCAGCAATGGCAGGATCTCTGGATTAAGTGTGTGGAAGCTGAAGGGTTCTATTTCAAAGCTGATTCAGAAATGAAACACGCCAGGTTTGTAGTTTTAGTTTTCTGGCCTATGGTTGGATACTTTTCAGACAGACCTTGTATATTAAACTAAAAAGTGCATAGTTCCAATAGAAGAGACCAAATGTTACATGATGAAGAATTACAGAATTTCGAGTTTGTTTTGAAAGTTCGTTTCTTGTTTCTGTTGTTACATTTCCCATAGAGATAGAAAACAACTTACAAGGAACACTCGCCAGGTGTCAGAGCCCGATTTTGATCAAAATTCGTATATAGGTACAGTGCCTAGGTAAACCTTCAAAGCCAAAACAATTATAGGTGCTGCTGTCAACAAATAACGACAGGGGAACTCGAGAAAGATGGAACGTAGAGAGTAAGTAAATCGAATACAGAGAACGGAAAACGCCTTTTATTTTATAAACTGTTGCATATATTGAAACCAAATCGCGATTAATGGATACTGTACAGGAGGGGATACATGCTGGAGGGTATGACAACAATGACCGCCATCTTGAAAGCGACCATCTTGATATGCTTCAACATTTTTAAATAGTAAATGACTCGTGTGATACGTCAATCTGTGCTGGAATGTTCCAAGAAATACAAAGACGAAGTTAGTTTTGGAGTAATTCTAATTCTGTACGAAAAAATGACATGTGAAATTCACCTAGAGAATGTGTGAATCGAATGATAAAAAAAAATTTTTGTTGAAGCAGTTGAAAGAACGAAAACCAAACGGCTACAGAAGAGGTACCGTTATATTGGAAAATATGATCCTCATGGCCGCAACATGAAGTGCACTATAAGGTTTTAAATACATTAACGGAAGATGGAAGTCCCAATTTCAAGAAGGCGTAATGATAGGGAATTATTCTCCAGGTCAATTTCACGGGTCATTTTGTCGTACAGGATTAGTGTTATGCCAAAACTGACTTCGTCATTGGTTTCTTAGAACACTGCAGCACAGATTGACGTAGCACATAAGCCACTTACTATTTAAAAATTTTGAAGCATAGCAAGATGGTCGCTTTCAAGATGGCGGTCATTGTTGTCATGCCATCCAACATGTATCACCTCCTGCCCAGTGTCCATTAATAGCGATTTGGTTTCAATATATACAACAGTTTATGAAAGAAAGGTGTTTTCCGTACTTTGCATTCGATTTACTTAGTCTCTATGTTCCATCTTTCTCTCCACCACCCCCCCCCTGCCCCTTGTCGTTATTTGTTGAAGGCACCTGATACCTGGCACTAATTCTTTTTCGTAACAAGACACTACAATCCAACTACAAATCTACTATGGTAGTGATTTGTATAATGAAGTGACAAACGAGAGGAATAACAGACAGATAAAAATTGTGCATTATAAGATTGCAATAATGACGTCAGGTATTCTGAGGTACAGTAAAGAACACGAATATTAAGTGCAGATGAGATGGGATGAACGTGTTATGAAACACATCATGTAAAAGTGAAAATGAGCTGGGGCTTCTCGGTGAACAAACTTAAGAGTCCAACAACCGTGCAGACCAGAAGGAGTTATGGGATAGAGCCACTTCAGTGTCGAGTGGAATTGCATCTTGGTCTGTACAAAACTCATACCTTGTCTTTGAATTTCAAACACTATTGTGGAGTGGAGCTCACGTTAAATTAGTATTTTTTACCATTTTTAACGCTACGTGATTTATAAGGACCGAAATTATTCATTAAAACAATTAAGACGGTTACAATGATGTGAAAATCTGAACCGTTTCCACGAAACTACTGCAAATTTCCGCGGTTATTTGGAAACCTTATTGTCACTCTTATATCCGAAGCCTATCTGTTCCTATTTACTCTCGTTTCTGGAAAGAAAAATTTCGAAGAAGTGTGTTTATGCACTGAAAAATAATACACTAATTTGATATTTTTTTGAATGTATTTTCTTAACTTTCATGATATTTTTTTTAACTTAAGAAGGGTAAGTACTGGTCAGAAGAATGTACAAACTTATCATGCCTTTCTGTAAGTGAATTTTGAAAGTTTCTTGTTTATGATCCTTACGCAATTTAGGCTCAAGTCAAGAAGGTGAAGAGACAGTTATACAAAATGGTTCATCTGGAGTATATAAAAGACATTTATAAATGTTCAATAAGTTTTGTTTACACTTCATAATCCGAAAGAACATACAAAACTAAGCAAATAGTGTATGGGATCATTCCATACGTAATGTTTCGAGCATGTCCGTGAAAAAGTCAGGGGAATTATGAACTACATCAAGACCGTGAGACTACGGCTGTAAAAAACAGTCCATTATGTGCGAGAGCGAGATCGTTCTGTAGCAAGTTGTGTAGCAGTGACACGTACTTCAAACATTGCAGTGTCCGAGATACGTATATGACATAGTACCATTAAAGATACTCAATGACCGGAGCAGTACAATACATAAATGCCGTACATGATCACGGGTCCCTTGACATGTCTGCAAATGTCAGAGATGGTTGACAAAATCTAGGAACATCAGACTCACTGATGTTCTATGACAACGTTGACTTGTCGATCTGGACAAGGACGTTCTGCGAGTAAATGTTGATGAGAATCAACGTCAAATTGTTTAAGAATTGGGCACAGTATTCCTTCGACCATTCACTCTAATTTTCAGGATTTTGGTTTTTTGTCCAAACTGGGAATATAGATACAGCGTGAGTTGACACCACAGCAGAAGCAATAAATAGTGTATGGACATTCGCACTGCCTTATTGACCCGTTACAGAAGAGAACAATTTTTGGACAAAATTGTGACGGGAGACGAGAAAAGAGTCCCTAACAACAGAATTAAACGTAAATGTTAATGGGTGCCTAAAGGAGGTGCTGGGGGAATAGTCGTAAAACAACTCCACCATCGCAAAGTGATGTTTTTGCTGTGATATGCGCGGTATCATCCATTTTAAATTGATACCACGGAACCAGACAATCATGGCGGAGGTTTACTGTCAATTGGAACAGCAACGGGCGGGCATTCCTGGACAAACGCCCTGTACTGGTCAAGCATAAAGGGGTGCCGATACACAGAGACAATGACTACCCTCGCACGGCAACTAGACCTTGCGGCTAAACAGTATAAGTACAAGAAGTATACGCTTTTAACTGTACTTCCTGTAAAAAAAAAAAATAAAGATATTTTTTGATATTGCTTTCTCCTTGAAACTAAACACCGCTTTCCACACAAGATTAAGCGAAAACCCCTACAACATCCCACTTAAAGAAATGGATTGTAGTAAATTTATTTAATGTACAGATATAATTTAGATTAGAGGGGAAATAATTAAAGCTATTAACTATAATACGAAAAATGATGGTTTAACCATAAATTTCAGTGGTAAATAATATTACCTTCTTGTATACAGTAACAATTACAAAACACAATAAGCAATTGCGCAAAATGAATTGGTTTCTATTTCTTTTACTACTACCATTTGTTCACAATGACTTTTTTTTTTGTAAAATATTATTGATGTTATTATATAATTGAATTGTACAGCATATTAAAAAAAATGAACCTGTTTATTAAAGTTTTCTATTGCAATCAGTTCGAGACCAGCAGCAGCAACAGCAGGGACATTGCAATTGAATTGATGCCCTCCCTCACACCAAAAAAAACCAAAAAAAAGGCCATCTGAGAGCCAATATTAATTAAAACGCGATTGGAGATAAAAGGAGAAAGGTTTGTTACCTGATTGTTATCAAACGCACTTCGTGACTCTGGGAGAGAAGTCTTGTTTCCTAATTGGCTTTTCAGAGTAAGCCCGGTCAGCGAGCCTTTGTCCATTCGCTCTCTTGCTTTCGTTCAAGACTTTTTTGCTTTAATGGTACAATTTCGATGGATTCTTTTTTCTTCTTCTCATGAGTGATAAAGAAACTACCAAATATTTCTCAAGTAGAAATGTTTCATAATTCAAATTGAATCAAATCATCGATTTTTGCCTAAATTTGTCTTGTATCCGTGTATCCCGTGATTAGCTTCAAAACGCACTAGAAATCTTTTTATATGATAAATGATTAATAATGAATAAACCCTGAGAATAGGCAAATTTGTTTTTAAAAATCCTTTCGTTTCATTTACGTCGTTTAGTTAAGAAGAACAAATCGTATGGACAAAAAAATAAAAAATAAAACCGTACTTTAAAATAAGAGTAATCAATGATAAGCTTTAACCTCGAGACGATAAAATAGGGAGTTGTCGTAAGATGTAATACGCTACCATAAACTTCAGCTAATGATAATGGACCACCCTCTAAAGTTACGCCCATTCCCTTAGGAAATAACCACACCGACTTAGCAAAATGACCACTTTCTATAACATTTTCTTTCCCGTATCTGTTTCTTCTGGAGACCTATAGTGACCTCTAACGAGAAAAGCCTGAAGCATATATTTCCTCAGACTGCGGTGATTTCAACACTGTTATTTTTGCCTGTTTCTTTCTTTCTATCTTTCTCATTCTCTCTCTGCTTCTCATTTTTTTGCCCATTACCAGGATATCGTTCTATTTTTCTTCTTTTTATTAGCTTTTTCTTATTCTCCTTCTTTTTTGGGGGTCTTTTTTCTCTCCAAGCTCTTGAATTGTTATTTTCTTGAATGAAACCAACCTACTTCAGGCAATCAGAAGACGTGTTACGCTTTCCAATTACCAGGAACGATTTGCTCATATTCAAAAAAGAAATTGTGGACTATGAATATTTGCTATTTTTTTTCGTAAGAAATACAAGGCAGCTAAATTCAGAAACAACACAGGACAAAACCCTAGTCAAATTTATTGAATTATCAATGTTATTTTTTAGCATTTTTAAACAAGGAGACAAAGGGTAGGTTCTAAATTTGATCCTTAAGTATCATTTCCTAATGTTTGTCATGGCGTAGATTTTAATGGATACATGGATTTTTTCTTCATTTTTCTTTATTTATTTTGCACTTTGTACACTGTATAAAGTACACTTCTTGTAAACCTAAAGTACATCTTTCAGACACCTGAAATGAGTTAACTGTTTATCACTTCTCTGCCCATAGATATGAACAATCGATTTCTTTTTACAAGCAAAAGTGTATAAGCTGTTCTGGTAGCCTACAGGGAAGAAACATCTAAAGCTTGGCCGGAGCGGGGCTAGAAACCTGGATATTTAAATAATAACGTAATACCTTAATCAAGCGACTAAGAACTCACTGAATTTTGAACTTGAATTTTATTTACGACCTTTAGGCATCTAGACTCAGGCCGAGATAGGGTAGGAGAACGATGCGAGAGAAGTCAGCTGGCGCCTATATTCAAGGTAACCACCCCGGCATTTGCCTGATGTGATAGGAAAATCCTTGGAAATATCTGTTAGGATGGTTGGTCGTTGATATCGAACTCAGGACCTAGCGAATGCGAAACCAACAGTCTAGTAACTGAGCTATGACCGTTCGGTGTCTAAGGAAAGATGTCGCTATATGTCAAATGGGGAAATTAAAGAACCCTATAGTCCTTTTTTAAATTAACTTAGAAAAAAAATAAACACCTTCAATACTGAACAAAAAATAAAAAGCAATGAATACATTAGTTAAGAAACTCTTTTTTCCAAAAGTATCACAATCTTTTATATGTCAGCGTGATTAAAAATCCGTCTACGCGTATTTGTCTTGAATCGAAAACTTTGAAAACATTTTAATCCCTAGTAACCTTAAGTTCCGATTTAATCTACGAGTTACAAATAAAGAAACTAAGTAGATTTTGAAAGTAAGAAAAAAAACATTAAAAAACCTAAAAGGGCCTAAGTAAAATTTTGGGGCTTTAAAACCCTGTAGTGCCATCCCTGGTCTTCAAAGCGACCGAAACCACTAATTCCTTCGCAACAGTTGTTAGAACTCCATAAATGCATGTTAAGACTTTTATTAATGCAGGAAGTTACGTAGAGAGACAAAACCTTGAATTTAAAAGAATCCTATTTTTGTTCTGTTAAAAGAAATTGGTTAACAGAATCTAGGTTTTAAACAACACCCTAGGTTTGATAAAAGGAATAAAACACCGGATACTGTAATAATAATAATTGTTTATTAACGTGCTGAGAACAGCTATACAGCAAAAATATTGCACTATGCCAGTAAAAATATAAAAGTAAACATTAAACACTATTCAGGCATGCATATATTGAGTTAGTGCAAATAACTGAAGAAATACAATATTATAAAATAGCCTGTTGGAGTGTAATATTAAAATAATGTGCAATAATACAAGGATTCTACTGCAATCATTGTTTAAAAGTGTGACCCCACTTTTTTATAATCCAATATACTAAGAACACCGTGATATATGCAAGTTACAGATACAGATAATATAGCATACAAAGGTGTACATACATAAGTAATAATAATAATAATAAGATTAAAATATGTTGCTTTGTTAAAATAGTAGATATTTAAATGTTAGATGGTTAAAATGCATGATAGTAACGAATATCGTAAAACGTCATGATTACTTTTAAAAGAAAGATAAAACAACGTAAAAATCAGACTTTCATTTCGTCAATACCTAGTTTGAATTAAAATTATATTTCAAGTAGTTAAAATGTGATGTTATTCTCTTTAAAATGGTTCTTGTCGACTGTAGTTATAAGATTACAGCTTCTAGTACTGTACAAGGTCACTTTGAATGCAATGTTTTTAACATATATTCATAGTTTTATTTATTTGATAGTATCTTTGCTAAGAACAGTCTATCATTTTCAGTCCTTCATTTACTTAGTTTTAAGATTCCAGTATTTTAACCAATGGTCACAATTATGTGCATAGTATGATAAGCCCAGTTTGAGACATAGTCTCCTGACGAAACATTTTTGACCTGACTCCAGATTGTTGCATAAGGTTTTTGTTATACTATTCCAGACAATAGATGCATATTCAAGTTTTGGTCTAACTAACAATTTATAAAGATGAACATAGGAACTACCTTTCTTAAAAATATACCATTGCCTAAAAATGAATCCTATAAGTTTTCTACTGCCGTGTACAGCGTTATGTACGTGCTCTTCGAATCTTAGTTTCCTATCATAGATCACACCCAGATCTCTTATTATATCAACTTTATGAACAACAGGGTTTGAGATGGTATAATTGCCTACGTAATATTGAATCTTGTTTATATACGTCATAGCTTTGTTTTTCTTACTATTAACTTCCGTTAGATTAAATCTTCACCAACATGCGACATTGTCAAGGTTTTTCTGCAGTAAGTCATTATCTTTAAAATTATTTACAACCCTATACAATTTTAAATCATCTGCGTACAATAACACATTTGAGTACATAATGCTATTTTGGATATCGTTTATCAAACTGGAAAATAGCAAAGGACTTAGTGGTGAACCTTGAGGTATACCATTCTCTATAGTGGCAACAACCGAGTAAGCTGAACCAACTTTAATTTGGTAGCTTCTTGATGACAGACAACTTTTAAACCACTTGTGTACAAGGGTGAGAGACCCATGTTTGATAATTTTGATCCCATGGTTAACTGAATCAAAAGCCAACAACATCGACTTGAGCCTTTTTACTTACATGAGATTTGATGTAGTCGGTAATATGACAACGATTCCTTACAATAGATTTGCCTTTTATAAAACCATGTTGAGATTCACGTAAAACTTGTTTTAGGTTAAAATTTAGATGCTTAAAAATAATTTGTCTCAAATATTTTTGCGAAAGAATTAAGTAGAGTAATTGGTCTGTAGTTATTTGGGTCCGAACACCCTAAGAAAAAATATAGTAGGTATAACAATATTATGGTCAACTTGACCATAAAACGTGGTTATTTTGGAACCAATATGTCTACCTTTTATGGTTGCATTTACAAAACTTTTATTGTTAAGCATGGTTTGTTAATTTAACAATACTGTTATGGGTGTTCTCAACAGCTTACAATACGCGAACTAACAAGATTTTATTGTTGAATTTACAATAAATCCACCCGAAACATAGTAGCTTTATTGCTATTTGTATTGTAAGTTTTACAACAATTTGTATTTGTATTACTAACATTTTGCAGTGATTATTATCGCCGCAAATCAATAAAAACTTTCCCGCTGGGAGACTGAAGTCCGCCTCGTGGACCGGTAGGCTTGAACTGCAATGTTCGCCTTCTAAAACTGTTAAGTTATAGACACCGCCATAAGTAAATGTCAAGGGTCCGCAGGACCACAAAACTGGACTTCTAGCTCCTAACAGCTACTTTCGTCCTTTGAATTTTGTATTTATTTTGATTTATTTTTACATCATTATTTGGTATTTGGTATGGATCGGATTGAGCACCAGAACGCAGGCCCCGCAGCAAACAAACATCCAGAAAACCCACCCGGCCAAATCAAAATTGTAAATTTTAATGATACATGACCAAAAATGTTGAGACTGGAAGTGTGGGAATCATTCATAATGTAGGTTTTGATTATAATCTGCCCAGAATTTCAAGATTGGTAATAGATAGGTAAAAGTTAAGGTTAACTTATAGGAAAAAGGAAAAATATGGTTTATTTTGAATGTGTCTTTCATATTTTATATGCTTAGTAACGTCACATCCGTGGATAATATGTATTGATGTTGAGTTAGTTGTTCTTTGCCTGTGAATGGTATTAGTAAGAAAGTAGTTCTTGGTATGTTTAATTATTCTGTCATCAATTTGGTTGGGTAAATTGTCCTGAATGAACTTTTTGTTCTTTGCTGTTTCTATGTATTTCTTACTTCTTTCTTTCATGTATTCATCTATGGCAACAATAGGTATTTTTGCGTATAATTCAAGTTTATTCTCAATCCACATCTTCTCCATGTACCGGATCCTATATCTTCAAACTTTTCTATCCTTTCTGTGTATATCCCACAGTGGAAAAGTTCATGTTCGTATATGACCATCGGCCTGAGAATAGCAGATATAACCTGGTTTTCGTTGTGAGTGAAAGTGTTGAGCGAAAGTATGATTTGAGTAGGGAATGAGCTTTGAAGTTAATAGAATTTCTGTCTTTTCTGTGTGCTTCAAAATTTACTCTTTGACCAGATGTGACGCCTAGATATTTTGCCGTCGATTTAGGTTTGATTTTAGTGTTTTTGATTGTAATAAATTTCTCTTTGTCTTTGCGAGTTTCTCGACCTGATGGATAAAAGATTATAAACTGTGTTTTATTCTGATTTAGATGTAATTTCCATGTTGAGCACCATTTGTCTATAATTGACTGTAAGAGATTAATAGTGACCTCAGTACTTCGAGCGCTTGTCCAATATGCTGTATCATCAGCAAACAGGCCTAACTTTGTGTATAATTGAGTGGGTTGAGGTGTGTCATTGACATATATGAGGTGATAAAGCACCGCGCCGTGCCCTGAGGGACTCCACGTTGTATGTTAATGGTGTCAGAAAGTTCGTCACCTGATCTTACCTGTGTAGTTCTGTCTGTCAAAAAGTTGTTAAGCCATCTTCTGATAGTGGTTGGGAAGTTAAGTGTGAAAAGTTTATAAATAAGGCCGTCATGCCAGACGGTATCGAACGCGGAAGTCAAATCCATGAACACAGCGGCGGCCCTTTTGCCTCTGTTCGATGCTCTCTGAATGTCAGTGGTTACACGGATTAGTTGATCAACTGTGGATATTTGTGAACGAAAACCTGCTTGACTGTTTGTGATTAAATTCCTTTCCTTCATATACTTATTAAGTCTTTTTGCAATGACAATTTCACAAAATTTAGCTATTGTATTAGTTAATGTGATGGGGCGGTAATTATCTGATAGGAAACGATTATTATTTGCTTTTGGTTTGAAAATGGTGAATGCTGCTTTCCATGTTGAAGGGATTTATCCTGTTTTGAATGAAGCATTAAATAGTGCTTGAGAATTTTGTACAGTATAGGAGGAGCTCTTTTGAGTGCAATATAGGGTATACTATCGGGACCGGGAGCAGTGGATTTTTTTCTTTTTGAGGATGTTTGTAATTGTGTTAGGTAGAGTGTCTATGTGTTCGTTGTTGTAATCTTGTCTATTCAGGTTAATAATATCTGAAAAGTGGTTAATGATTATACAGATATTTACCGCCGTCTGTGCGACGTCCCTTTGTATTTCCTCTGGAAGATCTCGGTCATCCTTTGTCCCATCTGCAAATTTCTTGTGAAATATATTTATGAATCCTTTATTAGAGGATATCGGTATACTGTCTAATTGGCTAGGTATGACTTTCCCTGAAGTTTTGTTTCTTTTAGAGGATATTGTTTTCCAAAATATTCTCGGGATTTTTTGTGAAAGTTTTCTGACAGGGAGGGGATGTGTTCCGCGAATTTCTGTTCTCTAAATATTTTGATTTCTTTGTTCAATTGATTTATTTGTTGTTTGATGAATTTGGATGGTCTTTTATTCATTGTCCTAGTAAGGTGTCGTTTGTTTCTAATGAGCTGTATAATGTCCGCAGATAATCTTTCAGCATGTAGAATAATTCTTTCTTGTGGAACTGTTTGAGTTAAAGCCGTTTGTAT
>JAGDQP010009290.1:0-28718 GCA_022664845.1 Lepisma saccharinum
TATATATATATATATAACAATTTTTCCTAAGCGTTGGGCTCAGTACTAATAATATTTATGTAACCATCGTGTTGTATGTTGGATTAGTGTATATTATTACATATTTTTATGTATGTGAGATTACCCAGTGCACTTGGGGAAACAGAATATACACTTCAGTAACGTGTTCATGTATAAGAAAAAAATATTTCAGTATCACATGTTATCATGAATAATGAAAGTGATCTGTGGTTTCATTGAAATTAACATTTTAACGAATACTGTCATTAAAATTACAGTAGTTCTTTTCATGATAGTCCAGCATATAATAGTCTGGTATAAAATACTTGCTGTTATTTTGGCATTGTAATGTACGTGATATTAAACAGGTTTGTAGCGAACTGTGAGCCATGATTTTGTGTTTCAACTACAAGATTAGTTGTCTGAAGACGGTTATACATATAAATATTTGTATCTATATAAGTTTTATCATTATCAAATACCAAGGTGTTCAAGTTTTACTCACGAAGGAACATTCCCATCTGATTTGTCGATATTAACATGAAATATTTTTTATTGTCTTGATTCGAACGTATATATACGGAAAATAACATTAAAAGACCCACGATCTGCTATATTTTTATGTAATATTTTTTTGAAGTTGTGAAACTGGTCATGTTTTCAGTAAATAAAATGTCCGCTATTTTGAAATCTACCATATTAGAAGGGAGGTATTTTTAAATATCAAGTGAGTCTTGTGACATATCAAACAATTATAGAATGTTCTCAGAAAGTCATTACAGGTATCAGATTTGACCTGCCTCTTACGGTGCTGGAGTTATCTTCACTGATAACCCGGAAGCTGCGTCTCCCAGCGGCTCCGCCGAACAGCACCCTTCGGACGCACCGTGGCCCCCTTTTGCACACCGAACGAGGTGTGCATCCAGATACATCCTAGCTTTCATTAGCAATCAGTTATTTTTAAACACATGCTGGCAATTATTAAATAATACATATGAACATATAAAAATATATTTTGAAAGAAAAAAGAAAGAAAAAAGTGTTTTCCAGAGGAGGATTCGAACTCGGGACATCCGAAACAAGAAGCCGACGTCTTGACCAGTCGTCCATGAAGGCGACGTGGCAAACTGTGCTTTCGAACTTTGTGTTATGTAAGAAGCGCGATCACGTATCTTATTTCTAATATCTGTGTTCAACTGTTGACGTTTCCCTCGATAATTTGCACCGATGAGAAAGTCCTTTTTTATTCAGTTTCTTTTTCGGGTGATTTTGAAGTTCATACTTTTCTCAAGCTAATAGCTTGTTTCCCAAATCCCAAAGTGCTATGCAACAAGCCAAACGCAGCTCCGGCGCATGCTGTAATTTATTTTAGGATAAAAAAATCTGTAATAAAAAATATTAAATATGTTTTTACATTATATACAAATATAGAAATATATGAAAGTAACAATGGAATGTTGTATTGGTACCCGACTTACGTCGCTGTGCAAAATATCATCATTGTATAACGTTGAGAAATTAGTCAAATTAATGTTACAAAATTTGAGGATACCACAAACCATTGTGAGCTAACGAAACTAATCTGAAACGCCTTAAAAGCGACAACAATCTTGTTTTAATTTTTTTACGTTATGTTCTACCACTTTAAAAAATCTGACAAAATTCATGGTTATAGAACCACTAAACATACATAACATATATTTATTTTGAACCAACTGTTGTCTTAGTTTTTTAAATTCAATTTTCAAATTTCCTAAAGTCTCTCAAAATTTTAATTTTGCGCCAACAAATATAAACGATTTACCATCTTACAGGGTTTGAAAAATCTTCAGTTTAAAAGAGGGGTCATCATCATATGTGCAAATCCGACCGAGATATCGCTAATGTAGCAAAAAAGACTCTTTAATTTATTATGAGGTTAGGTTAGCATGTTTTCGGTTGAAATTTGATGGAGAACCATCATTTTTATGCTGATTATAGTAGTATGTATATCACGATTTGCACCGTCTTACCCTGCTAATCCCTTTATTATTAATAAATGATTTTTTTTATTTTAAGGAGATTATCTAAAATTAGTGATCATGAGTTAGGGTAGGTTAGGTAAAGTCAGGTTAGGTTATGTATTTTTATACTTTCGTGTGTGTTTTTTTATTCAAAATACATTTCTATCTGTCTGTGCGAACCTGACCTTACCAAACCTCCGCTACCCCATGGTCACTGCCAATGGAAGAAACCGATTATTAAAATCAAATATAAACAGATAGAAATGTATTTTGAAAGAAAGTATAAAGCTACATAGACCTGACTTACTATCTGACCTTACTAACCTACCCTAATCCATGGTAACTAATTTTAGATAATCTATGAAAAATGAATTAAGAAAAATAAAAAATCTTTGTCCCCGCTGGGAATCGAACCCGGATTTTTTGATTTCGAAGCCAACGTCCTACTAACGTGCCACACTGGAAGCTAGCAACCGGTGGTCTCGCCGTGATACTTACTGTCATCACATAACATCTAGCCAGCACGTGGCTTTACGTGGATTTACATTCAGAGAATCGTACTTCTAGTACTTCTAATAGTCGATTAGAAAAGATATCTCCACGAAGATTCGATCACGGGATCTCTGGATCAGCTTCCCGATACGCTGACCACCAGACCAAGCTACGAGCTGCCGGCCAAACTCTTCTCAGGGTTACTTATAATTGAAGGAGCACTGAGCCTACGCGAGAGAAGGTGTCGTATTGTTACCATCTGAGTTTCCCTTGTGTTGTGGATTAGGGTGAATGATTCTGAATAAAACATAAACAACACAGCCTTTAACGAGACAGGTATCTGGTTCCTGATTGACCTCCTGCCTGCCAATCCGATACGGTCTTCACAAAGTGATCTTTTAATACTAGCGTCTAAACACAGAAAAGCCTATTTTCGAATGCTTGAAAAACACGAGTTAATTAACTGTTCAATAAAAAAAAACGTACTTGACTTGCTAACCTCCACGTGCCCTTGGTCTCTAATTTTATTAAATTTCTTAATGCGTATATATATATAAGAGAGAAAAGATATATTTCTTAAAGAACAGAATATGAACAAAACCACACGAGGATTCAATACTGGGTTCTCTGCATTAGCTTTTCGAAATGCTACCAATACAACAAATTGGCAACTGGAAGCACCTGCTAGGAAGAAATATTTACTTTTTAAGGAGTGATCCTGCGCGAGAATGGACATTGAAGGATTAGACCCTACTCTTAATTAACATGTCACCACCACAGTTAATCGCAGTCGTGAACTGTTTACTCCTACGAAATTTATCCCATGAACAGTTACACGTCTCACTTTCTTCCTTAAGAGGACGCCGCGAGTAGTAAAATTGACCGTAATCCGAATAGGACCAAATAGACACTTAGTATGCACACTCTATGGAGTAATGTTCACCAGGAAAGAGGAATGATTTGTTATTCTCAGAGACTAATGGTAATAGAACAGTACACCGATAAAATTCATTGCCTCGTGAAAAAATATTTAGTGAATTGACTGACTTTAAGATTATTATACTGCTGACAAACATTGCCTTTTGTTAATATTATCCTAATGCAAAGGAATACGTACTTTCAAAGACTGCTTATAATATCAAGAAAGGTAGCTGAATGCACACCAATATCATGAGCTTAAAATAGAAATACTGATATGTACCTATTTAACAATAAAGAAGAATGTACATAAATTTAGTGGAATTGAGATACTTTATTACTTTTCCGGGTACTTCACAGAGGATCACAGCTAAATTTCTTGGTTATTCTGGACACAATTAAACTTATCTTCTGCCAATGTTACACTGTGTTAAAGCAATCAACGATTTCAAGGTGTGAAGCTTTAAAACAAGTACGCATTAAAATTTATAAAACAAGTCTTGAGTATTGTTCCAGTTTCGATAACCATTTTCTGTTAATGTTGCTTCTTTGAACCAAAAGGGATATAGTTCATATAGGTATAGCAAGATGACACATCTTTTACGATAGAGTACGCCAGATATTTAAACTGTTCATATGGAACAGCACGACAGCAACTCTTTGGTTTAGGAAATTCTTCTGGCACGGATTGTTTTATTCTCTGGCCCTTTGTTTCCAGATCGCAATCTTCGTTGTTTCTACTTGTTGTTGGCGGCGTAGTTCTGTTGTGTATTGTGTAATGCAGCGTGTCTATTTTGGTTACATTCAACAATTTGCACTGTCCACAGCTACTTATTTTGTGCTCCAGTCGTGGATCCCTGTTCGTAAATAAACGTGTATATCCTAGCTGGTAGAGATCACTTTACCTTCAGAGTTACTCATTCACATTCTCTCGGGTGAATCTTACAAACAGCACATTTACTGGTTTCAAAACCAAACAATATTTCCTTTCTACATTTCAGAGAGGAATAAGTAACTAAATGAAGAATGAAAATTGTGCCGGCTAGACTAGAGCAAAACGCAGTGTCATTCGACAGTAGTGTTAAGCGATGAATATAGAAGGATGAGTATCGTACAATTGATGGACGTTTTCACCAAACTCTGTATCTATAAAAACATCTTTTTTCACCGTTTCAGCTGTTTTTGAAAAATAAAATGCTTTCATATAGACGCTATGAAATCTCATATTTCAACGCCATTCGAGTCTCCTAACTCCAAAAAATTAGTACCTGTTAAAAACAAAAAATCGCCAAAAATGTAGATACCGAGTATTATGAAAATGCGTAGATGAAAGCACTGTGTATCGCATAATTTACGGTAGTTCGCGACAATGGATTGAAACGACAGTTAGTGACACTTTTGAAAAAAAAATCTCCTTTTCTTGAATTATGTTCGTAAATTCATACACGAATTTTCATGATAATTATAAGATGATTACAGATAAATATAAAACAAATAATGGTGACTACTTTTTAATTTGCTTACTACGGAGTGTATCGACTTCAATGCAAATTTAGCTCCCTACTAAATCTCAGAATTACTATTAATCCAAATTCTGAATCCACGTTTGCTAAGGGAATGCATCATGAAAGGGCAAAAGTCCTTCCAGGGCAGGCGCCGCCCGTACTGGCTCCTCCTTCGCTACGGACCTGTTTTGAGATATCTAGACTTATATGTAAATATTAATGAAGAACTGATCTCGTATATTTGGACAGAATTTCTCAGAGAAGAGAAACAAATTCCTCAATTTTAAAGCAATCTACTCTTCCTTAAGAAATGAGACAAAAATGTATTCTTCAAAGCGAGAAAACTATTCCCAATTTTAAACAGTTTCCGCTCAAAATAATTTCAAAAATAAATCTCAATTTTAGGAAAAAGTTACTCGGTGCACAGTTAAGAGAATAGGATTCCCAAAGATGAATATTTCTCTCAATCGTAAGAAAGTGTTTTTAAGAGAAGTAATGGTCACCACGAGAGATGAGAGGAAAGAGGTACGAGCATTGATTCTTGCAGGATTTTCAGTTTGGAGGGTACAGAGCCAAAATTTTGGATGCTCTCTGTCGATTTTTTACCGTAAAAAGTTAAAGTTGAGGGTGTGTCTCCGATTAGAGACCGGATCTGGCAGAATCAGTTGGTACGAGTATGTCACTCACAGATAGGACAGATTCCCGAAAGCGCATGGGTCTTATTGAAGAAGCTCCCCAGAATACAGTTTAAAGTGTTTTTGGGACTTAGTGTTAATTTTATTCCATTGATACAAAACAGGTGTTTCCTTTTAATCCAGCATTTAATTCTTCACTTTGAACTTTAATACAATTTTATATTTTGACTAACGTGAATGCAATGTCAATGGTGATAGTTTTTCGTCCCATTTTTGTCTTACAAGCATTTAACCACTAGAGTCCGTTCAAGGATTGTGTGAAAATCCTAGACCCTTACTTTCATGGCTTTGACCAGGTTCTAATTATCATAATGTTGTATGACCGCACATGCATTTTATTAATTTCATTCTTTTCTTATATTTTTATTCAACAGTGTATTCAATTTGTACAGCTTATCATTTATATTGTTAATTCTAAGACTTGTCTCGAAATTTATGAATCATGATCAATCGGTACAATTGTCTCAAGCTCCAAGGTAACTATTCATTATTACGTAATTACATAGCAACGTACAGAGGATGTGATTGTGATATCATTTCCGTTCTCATATGTAAATCTAAAATACGAACTATCTCGTGATACTTCGATCCGACCTTGGTTCACAGGAGCTTTAAAACGTTATAAGATCAACGTGACCTCCCAGAAACAATATGTAATGTGAACACCAGTAATATATCTTTTCCAAGGAATGATCAAGGCTTTCACCTTGAACGAGTGTGACATATGAACCTCCTATGAAATTACTTAAACTTCACCTTGAACAGTACAATCTTCCCACGTGAAACAGATCAGTGCTTCCTTCGATTCGAAAAAAAATAATATAAATATTACTCAAACCTTCCTTCTTCGAGCACTGAGATACAGCCATCTATAGACGCCACATCTACGGCTCAGAATCATCGTAGGTCTATCTACAAACATTCTTCAATCTGGACTTAGATATTCTTCATATTGGGTTTAAACACGATTAAACCATTATAAGTGAAAGTGATAGTTTATTACACGAAGTGCATCCAACACATTTTACCACCAGCTCAAAGACATCTTATATTAGAAGGTACGTTGCTCTCTCTAAATTGTTTGAATGGTATATGTTATCAGTTTGATATAATTTGGTATTTGGAGCCTAGCTTAACTTAGATTCATTGTATTTGTTAATCATATTTGGTATTGCTTCATGATTCATAACTCTGTCACCGACGAGATGTATCGGCATATCATATCATATTTACGATTAATGTTTAGATATTTAAACTTGTATACTTCAGATATATTGCGAAGACTTATAATAAATGTCTATATTAAATGTTCATCAATCTTTACTCTTCCAAAGCCGAGTCCATTAAAGAAGGTATACTGCGCCTTTCTTCTAGGTACCATGCCGGGAGCTCGGACACTTTCCGTGAGGTCCAGCGCCTTTGCGAATGTTTAGACCTCTCGCACACGCCCTAAACTCTGACTTGTTTAGTCCGGGACTCAGCTCCTTATCATGGTGTTCGGTACGATAAACAGTCTTATTTAGTACACAACTTAGTCTTAATGACCCAAGGACTCAGTCACTTATCAATAACGTGATTATTTATGCTTCATTGAAACGCTTATTGTTTGTAAATTCCAACGAAGTAACCACCATGTCCTTCGTGTCCAAATGTGAACAGAAAGAAGAAAGGCGAAAATATTCCTTAGAGATTGTGGGAGTTGGTTACTTCCATTGTGCATTGCTAAGCCGACACAACGTACGTCATTACATATCGATGAATGACGTGATTTGTGTCGATGCTACTACACTAACTTTGAGCGCTTCTAACTCCATCACTATCCATTATACGACATTTTTTAACTGAATTTTTATCTTGTTTTGATGTGAGGAATCACCCCTCGAAGTTTGACCCCTACTTTGCAATCAACCTGTATATTTTCTAGAAGAAGTTATAGAGATGCTTCGAAAGCGACGCAGCATTTGTGGCCGGTGGAATATAAAATGCATTAGCTTTGAGGATGATATGGTTCTTCTTGCAGGAAATGAGACATCACTTAAAAAGATATAAAAACAACTGCAGAAAAGCTGTGAAGAGCATGAAATAAAAATAAATGTGAATAAAACAACAGAGGTTTTAATTGGAACATATCCAACCATAGCAAACATCAAGATTGGAAGTGAAAAAGTAGGACTGGTGTTTGCGAAGTATCATAAGCGATTATGTGAAATGAGAGAAGAGCTCAAGGCGAGAATAGCGTTAGCCTAAGAAAGAGGATCTCGTCTTTGGATCTCTGAGCGAAGAGTTACAAAAAAGATTAATTAAATGTTTTGTAAGGAGTATTGTGTTGTATGGAGCGGAAATGTGGACATGGAGCAGAATAGAAAAAATAAGCTGGATACAGAAGATGCCAAAGAAAGAAGTGATTAACAGAATAGACGAGATACAAGCAATACTGGAGACTATCAAAAAGAGAAAAATGGTTAGGACATTTGCTGCGCAAACATTTTATATTGAGAAATGCAATTGAAGGTATTGTAAACTCAAGTAAAACATTACTTTGGCTTGCCGCATTGAAGAAAAGTGCCTACACCCAGTATAGTGGCGGAGGGAAATAAAAAATAACACTTTACTAGTGCTCTGTGTCTGAATACTAGTACTATAAAAATAACTCTGCCTGAGCATGAGATGCCTACCGTACATAAATAAAATTTTAAAAAATTAAGAAAATAAAAAAGATAAAATTTTCAAACAACCACTCATCATTTGATATAGACAAAGCAAGATTGTATTAGCAGTACACAGTTGTGTCGGTTCAGCGCCGTGTTGGTTCAATGCCGTGTTGATCAAGCGCCGTGTTGGTCCAACGCCGTGTTGGTTTAATGCCATGTTGGTTTAACGCCGTGTTGGTCAAACACCGTGATGCTCCAACGCCGTATTGACCTTACACGGTGCCAATCCACGCTAGAGTTTTTTTTACAAAATTTATTATTACATAATTATTTCATTATTATCAAGATTTGTGTTTTACCGTGTTGGCCGTATGCCGGTTATTATTGTTGGTCAAACTCCGTGTTGGTCCAATGCCGTCTTGGTTCCGTGTTGGTCCAACGCCGTGTTACGTGCTATTAACCGCATAATAATGAAGCGAAATGTTAAATTATTTCAGATTTTGTTCTATTTGAGACAATGTACTTACAGCAACAGTGGTTATACAAAATGTACAAATATTTTCAGTGTTTCCAAATAGATTTATCATAAAGCAATTTCTTCTTTGGTTATATTCTCGCGTTAGTTGTAGTGGCAGTAATATTAGTTGTAGTAGTAGTTTTTAGTATTGTTGTTATAGTAGTAGTATTAGTGATAGTAGTTTAAATATTAGTAATAGTAGTTCTGTAATATTAGTAGTTGTAGTAGTGATAACAATAGTAGTAGTAGTAGTAGTATCAGCAGCAGCAGCAGCAGCAGCAGCAGCAGCAGCAGCAGTAGTAGTAGTAGTAGTAGTAGTAGTAGTAGTAGTAGTAGTAGTAGTAATATATGTAAAACTGCTGCTGTTGAAACATTTTATTCATCACGCACCACTGTGCATGTCATTTATATTTTAACTTGGAGCGCTATTCAACGTATACAGGTGGTACACCCCTGCGTGTTCAATTAATATTAGAAAAAGAAACATTGATTAACTGAATATTATCGTACACCTACACCGCGGGCGGAGACCACGGGATACAGCTAGTTTATGCATAAAAGATGATACTGATATATGTGTACAAATGCTCTTTCCAAGTGTTGTGTTCAGTGAATTCACAAAATTGACTGTAGTTAGCTTTATTGTTTTCTATATATGCTGCTCTCTGTTAAATCGCTTACTTCCATACAACGAACATGAAGAAGCAACTTTTAATATCGACACCAGTTTATTATAAAAGTTTTAATATATAACATACAATTTACGATACAGTTAATAATATGAGCGTCCCGAACACGGGCTCTGTAATGAACAAACTAGTGATTCACCTCTTTGTAATGATGACTTTGACTTAGGTCTGTTGAAAAGGAGATCGTTCAGAGAATGGATACTAACTCCAGCCCAAGTTAGCAAGGTATAGGTATACCAACTTTAGTTCGGGGTTAGCAGAGACTCCTGACTCCAGTCCAAGTCAGGTAGGTAGAGGTAACCACTTTTCGGAGAGAAGAAGTAATAACTTCTAAGGTGGCTGGCCTTTTATATCCCTTTTTGTGGGCGTATTTTTAGCGCTTTAAAGTTTTGCCGCTTGGTGTTGGTGTCGTCGGCTTTTTATGGACGCTTAGTCAGCATTATGTAATGTTTGTCGTTTGTTTACTTTGTAGTCAACATACTGACCTATTGATTCACATCCCATTACAATATCGAAACCCAAAACTCGTTGAAACTAGGTTCTTTATGTTATTTTAGCTTGGCTTTCCACGTTTTTGTTCAGAATGAATTTTGCAGAATTTGTTTAAAATTCCAGTCTCATCATTTGGATAAACCAATATACAAAGGAATTAACAATTTGATTGTTTTTAGAAAGAAAAATAGCATTTATACCTTAATCCAGAGATATTAAAATACGAAAACGAAGCTTTGGAATAAAATAAATGTTTGTCTCGCTCTGCTAAAAAAGGAAAGCCAAACCTGTCTTTTATATTCAGCATTAGTGAATTAAGGTGGAGGATAACACGGCCCAGTTACAAAATAAAGACATCTAGCATTGTAATCAATAATTTCAGAGGAAATGTTGGTAGTTAAAATTGTTCGTTGTCATGTGGCTTAACAGGTATGAGTAAGCTACTGCCATTTCAACTGTTGTTTCATAATTTAACAAGTACCAAACCATTGCATCAGGGCGTTATTTAATGCAACAGCCTACAACAAAGCATATAGACATGACCTTTATAATAAGGTAGCAGAGTGATGTAAAACATGTTTACACTTGCATCTGTTGTTTGTCCTTCACAATGTATGCTTTTTAATATTTTCATAATCAGAATCATTACATCTGTAACATTAATTGCGAAAAAAATAATAATATGTTTAAAAACTAAGATTACTTTGCAGTGTAATTAGCTATTCAAGAAAAAACAATAGATCTAGTACAAAACTTTACACTTGAAATATTCATTATGAACTCCAGTATACCAGAGGCAAATGCTGCTCATGCAGAGGTTAGTTTTACTGCAATGAGCAATAAATAGCCATATTTCCTGCACTACATGATTTGTGTTAGTAGGCTTCTTGCTTTAATGAAAAGACAGATTTAAAAAATATTAAATGCACTCAATTTGTGTTAAAGGAGAAGACCAAATTTATGCTGGCCAAATTCATGAAATTGTTATGTCTTAACACGTAATTAACTTTATAAAAATATGTGCTTTCTCTGACAACAAGTTATGAAAAAGCTACAGTCCTTTATTCTTTCTTGTTCAGCTCCTACGTCCAGAATGCAAATGACATGAACATGATTTCAATAAGTATGTGGCTCAGTTTATGAATTTTGATTCTTCCATTTTTCTGCTTGAAACATATACTTCAAGTATCAAAACCTGCAAACGCACTTTATTGCTTATCCTTACGCTATATATTTACTTTAGTAGTTTAGTATCATATGTTTGATAGATATTAAAATATAACTTGAACTAGTTTACCTCTCTGTATAGTACATAGGTCTTCGATACATTCTAATCCTGGACGGCATTCCACATTCGGAAGATAAGGATTGACGGAGGTTTGTTCGGAATTTAACGGCAATCTCGTGATGCAAGGCTGGCCTATTTCTGAAAGACAGAAAGGTATAAGTTCAATCAAATGCGCCCCATTCTCAATAGACGTCACTAAGATTTTATTCAGATCTATATGCATGTAATGGGCGAGTAAATGTAATTTTTGTTAATATTGGCCAAACAATGATGGTGATGATGGTAATAATGATAAGGATAATATTTCAAATGTTTTATAAAAAATAGAAAATAATAAATATCAAACGTTACTTATATAACTTTCCTATTGCGTTAACATTGCGTTTTATTTAATGCGGTGTTTAAAGTGCTCGAGTTTTGACTCAGAGATGGGAGCACGATAATTGGTTATGTTCGTGATAACCCTAACCATCTTATTTTGTATTAAAGAAATTATCAATTTCAAATAACGAATATATTATTATTGTAAATGCTTATAATCAAATTTTAAATCAAAGTAATGAATTTTTGTTATGTTTCAATTTAAATGCAAATTTAATATTTACATTTATTTAAGTATAGTATCTATATAAAGTACAAATACTTAAACGATATGCACTTCGAACCGCTTTCCGTGTGAAATTGCTCAACTCTACACAAGAACTATACGAATGAATCACGTTTCCATATCTCCTCCTGTTACATCTTGAAACCTTACGACAAATATACATTGCGAAACGCCTCGAACAAATCATCCACTTTTTCTAGAAGAAATAAACTCATATACCAACATAACTACACCACCTAGACATTTACAAACACAACTATTTCGCAGTTCCGAGTTCTGTAGACCTCTGAGCGGGTTCTTGGCTAACGCGCGGGGTGAAGTGGAAATTGAACAAGCAATCAACGAGCTCGCTCTTTCACTACCTACCTCGCATTGGGTATTAAAAGGATCTTCCCACCCATGATCACGCTACGACTCCTCCCTCGCGTTTACAGAACTCAGAACTACACTATATCTTTAGTCTTTGTCATATACCATTATGTCATACCACCAGATCATCCAGACATAGTTCTCATTCAGGAACTCAAGGCTTTACTTATTCCACATCATCTCGCATCTTCATGCGTTGCACTGTGATCATGAGGACTAACAGGGCTCACTTGTCAGCATCGTGTCCATAGCAGCCCCTGGACTAGAAGATAACCCAACATTTGTTCATCAACATTCCTTCGTGTTGTGTTGCGAAAATTATACTTCATACTCATATTACCATCTGACCTCACTTCATCATAAAACACGAATGATAATAATATCATTATAATAATAAAAATAATAATAAAATACCTTATGACATGATTATGAGAGAAACTCATAATGTACACCAAATTCTGAAGTTAATAAATATAAAATAAATAGGTATTAAAGTTGTTAGATCCCATACTCCCTTAGACCATCTCCGTTCCTCAGAACTTCTAAAAATTCCCGTCCCTAAATATATAATATAGCCCTCTTGTGGGTCCTAGCTGCTGCTAGGAAAAAATACCACTGAATCATAAGAACACATAACTTAACCTAGCTTAACTGTGATTCATTAGCGAGCTACCGAGGATCTTGTATAGCAAACGTCCGTATACGGCCAAAAATAGGATCGACGTTATTTTTCAGTGTTGAAGGGTGTGAGTTAGTCTGAGATATTATACCAGTTATTGCAGAGACTAATCATTGCAAATATCATTGTGTTGTATACACTAATTCTCTTCTCATCATTTCTTGTCAGCATGATTGACAAAAACACACAGGACGTCATCGTCTACGTTCGATTGTTCCAGGACCAACAAATTATCAAGATCCACCACAGTATACACAGGGGTTTACGTCAGAAGCTACAGGAAAACATAAACTTGAAAAAGATCAGCATACTTCATCTACAAGACCAGACTCACTACAAGAAAATCAGGAAGGATCACCACCATCGAAAAGGACTCATATTATTAGCACTTCAGATTCGGATTCAGAATATGAAGGGTCTAGAGGAAAATAATGGTAACCGACACTGATTATGACTTGAGATATTGCGTTCGGAAACTTCATTCTCCCATGCTGACTTACGGGCTTCCCAGAAAGAAATAGCCACTATGCGGCCATTTGTTGTTTTTCACTTAAGCTTTTTCTACAATCAGTACATATGAGTGTTACCATTCTATTTTTGTACTCAACTTATTTTAGTAAAAATGAGGGGTACCACTATCCACCGCCTCTTCATATATGGACCTGGCTAACCGAACTGACTCTCTTACAAAATAACAAGCTTCATACTAATTTCTACTAACAAATGTCGATCAAAAATATTAAACACCAAAACTCTTGCTACAGCAAATCATCAAATATGTTCCTCGGGATGCTGTTGCTCTTACGAGACATCCACCACTTCAACGAAGACCATCAGCGCTCTCCGTAGTAGTCAGAGGAGCTGAGCTAACTATGCTAGACGAAGAAGCTGAGCAAGAACTCAAGATCGAGTTGCAAATCATTACAAAGTGTCTTTGAATTTTAACAGAATTAGGAACACCGAACTATAAAATCAGAGTACTTACCAACAATCAATACACCATCAATGGGTTCCTTACAACATGTACATATATTTACAGAACATGATATTGGATCGAACCTCTTCACTCACCGCCTTATTTACCTCTGAGATGTAAAAAATGCCAGCCATACAATTCTCCTTAAACTTCAGTTTGTTCCAATGCTTCTACGTGTGCATATTGTACTGGAACTCACAACGCACAAGACTGCCAAAGCCCACAGCTATCCCCTAAGTGCAATTGGAGAGAAACATCAAACCTTGACCTACAAGTCTAAAGGTTGTCTCACACCAAAAACCGAAAACCTTATTTATTTATTGGATTTGCTCTACCAATTGAAGAAAGCGTGGCTGAATATCACGAAAAAGGCGTTATAGGTTACATACATATAGTATGAAGAAAATGGGTGTTAAAAGAGGTGTAACAAATATAAAAATTTCCTAAAAAATTTTCTCCATCGTATTTCGTACATGTTTTCCTTAAGTTGAGGAGATACACGCTACAAGGGTGAATTGTACAGAACCGGAAACCTTTAGTTTGCTCTGTCACAGTTACCTTAAAATGAAACGCACCCTTGACACTAAGCTGTAACGTGTCTCCACCCAGAGAAGCGCCTTGCAGCAAGAGGGCATGAAACTATAAACTCATATGTTTAAAAGTACGTATACTCGAAGAAAAGCAAAGGTAGTTCGCTTTTCAATAGTTCCTTGCTTCCATAGAACAAACGGTTCATAACCAATGAAAGCTTGTCATCATATACAAACATTTCCAAATATTGAAGACAAAATTCATATATTTAATAAAATTGTAATTGACCTATATGAAAAACATGTACCCATTCGTACGGTCAGGGTTAAACGCAAATCAGCACCCTGGATTAATTCACAAATTAGGGAATAAATGTCAGTCCGTGACTCTGCTTTTAGAACGTTTAAAAGAACACGGAACAATTAAGATTGGGAAAGGCATGAAACCTGGCGTATCAAGACTAAACAAATGCTACGAAATGCTAAGATTAAGTATATTAGCAATCCAAGTAGCGAAACTGCAAATGTTAAGGGAAATACGTCAAAATTCCAAGGAAGTTAGAGATCGGTAAAAGACCTACGGAATTAAACATTCAAAATTACAATTTTTATGAATTAAATGCACACTTTGCAACTGCTGTACATAATCAAAACGTCCAACCAAACTATCCCCACTCCATGCCAAGCGTTGCTACCACACCAGAACAGTTTCGATAGATTTTATTTTAAACACGTTGAAATCTTTGACATTATAAAAATTCTAAAAGCAATAAAAACAAACGCATGTGGCGAAGACATGATTCCCATTAAATTACTAAAGCTTAGAACAGAAAGTGCTGTCTCTACTATAAAGCATATTGTCAATTACTCAATGACCCTTGGTGGTAAAAGTACTAAAAAATCTAAATATACATCCGACAATATGGAAAGTTGTGAAAGACTACTTCAACGACAGAAAGATTCAAATTGAAACGGCCGATGACGTTGTGCAAAAGACACTAACAAAGGGTTGTCCGCAGGGCTCTGTGCTCAGTCCGGTTATCTGGGATATAGTGTTCCAGTCATGCCTGCAGATGGTGGATGAGATGGAAAATGTAGAAAGAGCAGTGGGATACACAGATGACCTGGCGGTCGTGATTAAAGGTAACAGCTGAAATGACCTACAAAATAAGGCAAATAACATTATAAACAATATGACGGCCTGGTGCAATAACAATATGATGTCAATTTCAGCAGAAAAACAAAATATGTAATCTTTAAAGGTAAACTAGACTATAACAGAGAACCTACAATCAAAATCAATAATACATCGGTCAAAAGAGTTAAGGAATTTAAATACTTAGGCGTAATGTTGGACGGAAAGCTAAATTTCAGAAAACATGTAACTGAAGTAAAGAAACAAAGCAAACAAAGTAGCACACAAAATAGTAAACATTGCAACAAAAGAGTATCGTATACCACTAAAAATAATAAGAACGTACCACGACGTCATAATTCGCTCAGTAGTGGTTTACGCCGCCAGTGCATGATGTCACCGAATGGACGACATCAGACAGAAACAAATTATTGACAGATTGTAACGACAACTACTGCTACGGCTAACGGGAGCATACCAAACAACATCAGTGGAGGCGCTTCAGATTGGGACAGCGACAATGCCGATCCACCTACAAAGTAATCGATTTGAAGCCGCGTACTGGTTAAAGAAAAAAACGAGAACAAAGTCAGAACAATTCTACCCCATACAGCAGGGGACATGAAAGAAATATAAGAAATTTTAATCAGAGTATGGCAAGTCGAATGGGAGACAACAACAAAAGCGAGAAGAGTCTTCAGGTTTTACCCGGACCTGTCGGAGAGAGTCGGACTGCAACTTGAAATAGAGGGCGGCCTAATGCATTTCATAACCGATCATGGCCAATACAGACAGAAGTTACGGGATCTCCAGCTTGTAGAGGATAATATGTGCCGATTATGCGGAGTGTTCTCAACCCCGGAGCACACAGTATTAAGGTGTGAGGAAACAAACGAACTGGTTAATGAACAGAGAGCTATCCTGTGGGATACGCCTATTTACACAGTTCTGAGAACTCCAGAACTGGTGGTGGTCCTCCGGAAAACGGCAAACAAAGTTTCAGAGTACCACAGAAGAAAATTTCTGGCCGGGGCTGAGAGACCGAGAGAGGGACGGACGTATGTAAAAACACCCAGAACTACAACCAGTGAGCTTTTTGTGACAGCTATAAGCCGCAACAGCCGAGATTCACAGCCGTGGCAAACGTGAACCGCGAGCGCGAGAACCGCGTAGCGCGAATAAAATATTATGAACAATAAAATTAAACAAAGAATAACGTCTTGCGCGTTAAAACAGTACAACAAAGTCGAAAACACCACAAACTCGAGTAATATATAAGACTACTTGAGAGCTGCTGGAAACCAGTAGCAGAGTGTTTGTACGGAAATCATGCGGAAGTCACTCAATTAGTGTAAGAGTGTGAATTCAATTCCAGGATGAAGTGCAACATTGTAGAGTGAGGAATTATGAACTAATGTGTATGTGGGCTGCGAGAGCCGCACACCACAGGAACTTAGTGAATAATCCCAAGAGTGTGTGTGAGTGTGAATGGAGAAGAATAGACATGCATATATCCAACTATATGAAGAAAGGAGGATAAACAGTAATAGCCAAGCTGGACTTTCCAGTGAAATACTAGCGACCCTGTGACAAACTAAGATGCAACAAAGAAGAAGAAGAAGAGGCTAAAAAAAATACCTTTATTTAGTTACAGGGCAGCAGAAGGCGCGTAGAAAAGAAGACACCAAACTCCAGTTTAACGTTTGTTTTGTCCTGTGTTGTCTTCTATGTATGTAATTTGTATAAAATAAAGCATATATGTGGATAGGGACTCTCCTCCCCAGCAAAAGTTCCAAACTTAGGAACAAGGACCCGGAGAACATAGGAGACAGACGGAACATCTCAGACAGACAGAACATAGGAGATCGTTGGAATGTCGGAACTCCGGCAATCCAACAATCTCCAGGAACAAGCCTGCCCCAGTCTGGGAAGCACTAAGTAGTGCGTGCTGCACGCACTTGCAAGTGCACGACTTAACCTATGCAAAGAACGCAGAGAGGCAGGGGTGGAAACTTGGGCCCCCTAAATAAAATAAATATTCATGGATATTTGAATGAACAATATTTATATTAAAAACGAAAATCCATCGGTGAAAAAGGTCTTAAAAAGTGAATTGGAAATCATGGAATTTAGTGATATAGTGTTAAAGTATTAAAGTATAGGTACATTATTAACTTGTTATTGGATTCGAAATTAACAGAACACTTAATAAATAGGAAGAATAAAACTGAAAGATATGACTAAAAATACAAAATATGCAAAAAAAAAAAAAACACTCGTGTTTGAACAATAATATACTACTGTACATATTTTTTTCCTATATAACTTTGAGTAATATCCGTTTTGCTTTTTTTTCGTTTTCTTTTGAGAAATTTTTGTACCGAAAATTTCTTCACAGTGCGGGTAATTTCGTGAGGTCTATTACGTGTGAAAATGTAATTTTGTAAATATGTAGTAAAAAATAAATATGTTTTCAATTTTAAGAGACAGGGCACGAACCATGAACCAGGAAAAGCATATATTAAATGATAGGTTATTATTGTTAGTTTAAAGGTAGTTCAGTTTCCAACAAGATTTTGATTTAGAAATTCATTCATGAAGTAAGAAGGCAGATGCAGACAAATATCATATTTCAAAGAACAGAATGTTACGAATTATACATTCTTTAGTCAAAATACAAGTTTACGTAGCAAGCCGAAGTTCAACTTAGGCTGGTATTGCAACTCAGCACAACAACTTCTTGCTCAGCTGGACGAAGTACGAGAAACCACAGCAAAACCAAAGTTCGACTCGATTGTGATTGCTGCTCTGTGAGGACACAGTTCACTGAGAAGTGAGCTGTGATTGGAACACCGAAATCGAGTTTGGCATATAAGCCAAGCATTTGATATTTTGTTATCATTCTTTCTATCATTCCAGCTCCTCGTCCACTGTTAGTGACAATAGACTTGGTGTTGTCGACCGACTCAGCTTTGACGCACTTTGATATCGAATATAGAAGTTCACTCATCATGTACTTTTAGTGACTACGTTCAGCACTGCATAAGAACATTGTGCATTACATCAAAACACATACTATTCCATCTGCTCTATGACTGTCTCCTATCAAATGTATGTTAGGTAAGTTGGAAACAGTTTATTTGCTTGTTATTGACTATATGTTTATTCGTGGATTTGTTGTCATAAATTACTCAGTGAATCAATAGGTTAGAATTAGGGTTTCTGCGTTCGTTGCCCGAAATCTCAGCCATTTTATCATGTAAATTTAGAAATATTAAATACGTTCTCTCATAGTTTATTTCCCGAGTTTCCTTCAAAAATAAATATAAATTATTTTTTAGAAACTAGATAAATATAGTAAATGTACCTGGACAACATCACAATGCTCTACTAATGTGAGCACGCGCATTGTCTCCATATTATACACTCATTGCCACTTTACATCAGTTCTATAGGAAATTGGTGGCATTTAAGGTAAGTAGTATTTCGCGAATACCGCCTATTGTACCCACTTGGTTCACACGTTTAAGATTTACTTCACACAAACAAGTATTAAAGCCGCCAGGACGTCACTAGTGTAACTTTCTTTCTGTTTGACACTCTCTAAGCTGATCCTGTAACTTAAAAATTGGTTCCACACGAGTCCGAAAGCTCAGGAAAAAGCTATGACATTACAAGAAGTGAGACCATAGATGAATTTTAAGGCAAGTGTTTCGACTATACCATGACCCGTCCACGTAATATAATTTTATTGGCTCACTTAATTCAAGTCTACATCCTAATTCGCTGTTTTAGGTCAATGTTGGCTCAATGCAGAGAGAGGAAGATGCTCGAGACCTTTGAAGGTGTTATTCCGTCACTAAGCTAGTAAAACCGGAAAACAGATAATCTCATTCAGTTGGATTCAGACAGATCTTTTCAATGGTTCCTTTATTTACCGGCAAATGCCATGATCGTATTTCAAAACTAAGGCCTGGGCGATTTCCTTCACATATATTTTCCTGTACCCCATCCCGGCCTATGTCAAAAGTGTGTAAAGGTCACAAATCAATTCAAATCATAGTCCATTGGCGTTTCACAATGGTTCCCGGCCATAAAATGATGTCCAAGGGAGATATATCCGACTATCCTGTATACATCACAACATTTCACAAGATTTCAGAATAATCATGGAGTTTTAAGCAGAAATATTAAATTGTAAATAGTGTTTCAAAATTACTAAATAATGTGTGTGTGTGTGGTTTATGATCTTGCGAACTTATTTTTCAAGGTGCTTCATTATTTCTGGACTAGTTGGTAAGCACTCAGACACATTATGCTTATTAACAGTATTTCAGTTACATTTATTACTATATGTTATACTGTATAGTTGTATGAAAAAATAACGTTCAGTTTTGTCAGTCAGGGAAATATTAACAAAATCAGGGAATTTCAGAAATGTTTATCATTAGCCACTCTGAATTAATTAGTTGTACTTATAAACACTAGTTGCATTTTTTGTTGAAAGCTTTCAATCTAGTGATACTCAATTTACTACTTACAGTGAAGTGATACTATTATAAGCAATTATTTGTATATATATCTAGAAGAATATACATAAAATATACTGTATATAAAAAGGATATGTACATATATTCTTTTTATATATAGTACATTTTTTAACATCTAGTTTCCACTTGTTCTAATGTAATGCATCTTAATCAGTTATTGATGTAAGTTAGTTTCCTAGTTAGCTGTAAGAGAGGGCCTAATGGCTAGTGTAATCGAAGACACGAAATAAATAAAATATATAAATTAACACTCAGAGCACACATGAGAAACGTCGGGAAAACTGCCAGAATGGACAAAGTTGGCTACAGCAGAAAGTGAAAACACAATTAAAAGTAAAAGAGGGTGGAAGCTCAAGCAAGACGATCTTGTAGGAAGAATAAAATCCTCAAAAATAGCATCTGCACAAGTATGGTTAGAACACACATGAAGTGGTAAATCATATATCTACTCAGGTAGAATTCATTTAAAACTCTTCTCTACTCCATTTAAATCATCTCAATTTTGCATTCTCAGAGACAGGACTCGTAAAAGTAATGTAGAACGAGGAAAGGAGGAAACTTTAAAACATCATGCGCTAAAACACAATCACAAAAGCTTAGAGAAAGTTAAAGATAATTGAAAATGCTGGCTTAGTATCATAACACAGTTATTGTTTGAGATACTCCCATCAGTTATCAAGCAGTCCGGTTAATTTTAAGCACTTTCCACCTTATTCTTTACCACTCATTTCACCTACACCTAACTTAAATTTAGTAAAGCGCTAAGGAACACAACAAATAAAAAAGACGTATTAATATTCACTAGGCGTAATCTATCCAGTCCCTGAACAGTATCTGGAATCGCGTACATAGGCAATATAGAATAAGATCCGAGGGAGAGTGCCCTAAACCGAAACTGCAACACCATTCTGAAAGCCAGCAACAAACCTCGTTTCGCCTAAGTCTCATACATACATTCTTCGACTGCCTGCCCGAGAACTCGATGGTTGTACCCTCGAACACTAGCCACTAGGATAGTACAAAGCTCTACAATGCCCAGTGCGTGTTGTCACACGACGCAAGAATTTTACAAGAAAACTACTCGGTATTGACTATTTTTCACGTTTCACTATTACACGTATCAATCGAAACCACTTCAAAACATGCTTCAGATTCACTAGAAAAAGTAAGGGATCGGATACCTTCGCAACATATATACATTGTTGAGCAGACACTATGTTTATTTCAGTATAGTAACTACATTGCAGAAATTACACATTAAACATTAGTTACTGGGTTGTATTCCTCAAAGGAAAACATCGTTAGGAAAGTTTCAACTCAAATATTCTCATGTGCGTTTACAACCTAATCCGCTGAATAAAAACATGCTTTTCAGAACATACTGTATTGATGAAACCCAGTTAAATTTCTAAAATCTTTAATCTTTAAATCTAAAATCAGTTAAATCTTTTTTTTTCAAAATTCATAAGTTATTAAATGAACGAAGTTATAAATAAACGCTGAACATAAATGCTGGGCCCAAAACCAGAGTTCACATTATTTCGAATCAATGTTGACAAGATTTCTGAAAAAAAAAAAAAAAATCAATGATACACGGTTTTCGTGATGGAAGCAGAAACTTTAGGTTAGGTGACATTTCACTATGCAGAATCCATTTCATATTTTCGTTGCAATTCAAATCAATTAGTGACATATTTTCTAAAATTTCAAATTAATTATCCAAACAAGTAGTTTTAAACCAAAAGTCATACAACCTAACCGGTTTAAAATAATGAGCAGTTCAGCTACCTGTCCACGAATACCGAGAACAAAATCAAATTTCATCCCTTTACGACAGTTTGAAAATATTTAAAGTAAAATGAACTGTAGAAACAGACATAAAAACTTTAATCATATTAAATATGGTTGGGTTAGGTTGTAAATAGATTATTTTTTTCTTTCGTTGAGGTCGGCGAACGATAGTCGAAGTACGAAGAAAAGTGAGGATGTCCATTCGCCAGAAATTAGCGATCCTCGAAAGTTTCAAACCAAAAATATTAAATCGGCTTGAATAATTTAAGCGCCAGAAAATTCCATTCTAATTCCTATAATACGTAGAATCTCTTTTTCAGTACCTAAATTGTATAAAGAAAAAAGTGTAACTTTAAATCATCGGGAGAAAGAAGAACGCCTTACTAAAACTGCACTATACCAAGAATATGGATTCAAAATTAAATTTATGACAAGACATGACAGGATTTATCGTTGAAACTGGGAGAAAATTGGAATACAAGCTCAACTATAAATACATGCTTACCTGTAATAGTGGCTAGACCGCGCAGATCACCTACTCACACATGTTAACACAAAGCTCTCTAAATCACACTGACAAAAACCAACATACACATCTCGAAGATTATATAGCACACACATACACAAACACGTTTTTCAAGATGGATGCACACACGCGATAAAAAAGTTAAGCAAATATATTAAATCGAATAGTTCATTTCATTACTGCCGAAACACTGAAACGATCATTTGCACGCAGAAAGCACAACACATACTTCGTCACAAGCAGGTAACTTCTTATGCACACACTAACACATAACCAGAAGATGATCAGTTCAACAATGAAATGTTACAATGCTATAAACAGGAACAACATACGAAAATTCTGAACACACATGTTCTTAGAATATACTTATAGAATAGCTGCTCAGTTGCTCTTCGTTTAGGTCGAGTGCTTTAATTTACATGTGGCGGTTCGAAAACGACTCTGGAAGTTTATTTCGAATAAAAATCTCAAGCAATGCCATAATTTCTGTATATTTTCGTGATGTCGATATCTGACCAACAAGAACAAAACATTACGTCAAATGAACCAAGAGGCGTAACCAAAGTCAATGCAGGCGATAAAGATTCTTACACAGCCAGATTTTGAACGGAATATTAAATTCAATAGAAAACGGAAAGGAAAGACGGATAATTAAATAATGTGTAATAACGAAAGAAATTTAAAGAATGAAATGAAGAATACCCTTCTGTAGATTACTATCCAAAACTGCTTTATAAACAACGCTCTGATTAGCGGTATTCTTTGTCTTTTACGAAGATGCTCGAACAATTTAACGTCTTCGCCTTTGATCTCCCTAATAGGAAGTGACACTATAAACAGGAAATAAGATGATTTCCTTCAGCGTAAGTAAACTTGAATAACGAACAAAATGAAAAAAAAAAACAACTAAATATTCATAAGCGGAAGAAGAATATCAATTAAGGGAGGGTAATATATGTACTGATCGCCCATTTCAAAGTCTTGTAGGAGATAGACTAGATCTTATATTTTATATTAGTTTATTAAGATCGTGTAAGTTTGAGTACTTACCAACCCCTTGTATTATGATTATCAGGTGTTTCAGGAATGCATACCGAAAGGCTTTGTATACATTCTAACCACAAAAGCATATCAATGATTTACAAATAAGATGAACATATTGGATCATCAACAAGTGTCGTTGCTTTTTCTTACCTTTCATAATCCCAGAAAGTTCAAACTTGTGAATTTTATTAAAACAAGCAACACTACAGTCAACATATCTCGCCAGCTTCATACAACGATGCTATGTTCTACTTAAACAAAAATCAATTTCTATAGTTAATAAGCGGAACGACATTTATATGCAACTTCAGAGATTTCTCACTAGTAGTTCTAGATATGTCTTACTAAGTATTATCATCCAGAAGTATATGTTCTTTACTAAAGACCAATATTTTTAAAGTGATTTCAGTTTCCTGTGTATCACTCTCAATTCTTTAAAGTATAAACACTTTGTCTTTTTCACAACACGTTAGGAAACTGTGCTAAATACATTCAATGGCACACACCAAACAGTCTCTGTAGTCCTTCTTGTGTGAAATAAGATTCCTGCATGCGCTGAGAATTGGCGCTTGTTGAGTCCCGGCATCGACCATTTTCTTCGTTTCGTACAAAATCTCATTTTCCTTGCAAATAAAGATGATATCCAAAAATACCTTGTTATCTCTCGTAATGAAGCAATGAACAACAATGGGAAAGCACTTTCGTAGGTGACATCATAACTATCCATCATATTGTGGGAAGACTACTGGTCAAGTTTTCTTCCATATTACGGACAGATGCAATATGGCTGATGAAGAAAATGTTTACACCTTGGTCAATCTTCTCATGATATTTTGCTGTCTAATGCTTATGCGTTGTTTTCGTGAACAGTTCGCATGTTTCTAGCTGATTATGCTGCTCTTTATTCCATTTTGAAGTCGTAAAGTGCAACAAGCCGAAAATCACGTTATTCTTGATATATCCTCAAAATGTAATGAACTATTTGTTGCATTACGAATGAAAGAAAGTCGAATGCACGACAAACGCAATCGTACAAGATGACAAGCTACCTTAAAACAATAAAGTTAAAGTCTTCGAAACCATAAATTATAACAAATAGCAACAAGTTCTAGATAACTCAATAATTTAGAACTCTCTCTTCTAGCTGGGTTATGAGACGTGGAAAAGTTTACGCTGATAATGTAAGTGCCCGACCTAACGCAAACAACAAAATGTCAAAGTGAATACAGAAATGAAATCTTTCTATGCAGGTAAGAACATTTTCTTACTTTTTCCAAAACAGTCATTTATCTTCATGCGTTTCTTAATAATCAATATGTAGTTAATTTGTTGAATTATCGGAACACGTTTAATTTATTTTAGGAAAACTGAAATGATGATATTTTGCAAGGAGACTGTCTCACTTTTAAAGAGGAAATTTATCCATATAACTTGACATACATATATTAAAATCATAAATGTTAAATCAGAAGTGACGCAAATTAAAGATATTTTTAACAATCAAAATTAGTTTTACGGAAGGTGAATCTTTGACAACCTGTGTTAAAAATGAAGTTGTGAAAGTCATGTATATTGTCGACAGTTTCTTAATTTTGAATTGTTCGAATGATATACCATTTGTTTCTTAATTTTGAATTGTTCGAATGATATACCATTTGTTTCTTAATTTTGAATTGTTCGAATGATATACCATTTGATGCAACATAATCTACTAATGCAATTCTATCAGCCACTAACAAATTACTAGATAAAATTCTAATAATCTAAAGAAGTAGTGTAAAAGTGGTTGTGTCAGGCAGCCCTTAATTAACAAAAAAGGTGATAGTTCACTTTTTGCTACCAGTCAAAAATAACAAAAATCGTATCATTTTTTAGTTATATAATGAAAAGTTTAAGTGTTTGAACGTAAATTTAAAGTACACTTAAAAATATTGTTGCTTTTCGAAAAATAAGGTAGTAGGAAACATGTTTTGGAGCCCTTAGAGGTAAAAGGGGCTTGGTTTCCTTCTATCTGTAATAATAAGTCATATACAAGTATTTGCTTGTTTAGTTTATTGGAGAAGTAGGACCTTATACGTACTATACATTGGACTCATGTAAAGGAATTAGCATCTGTTAGAGAAGGTCAAATTAAAGATCTATAATACTTCTGCTGTTCACAAACGGACTTGGTGGTATTAGTTGTAGAAGCTGTTATTTGCATATGACACTGATTTGTGACAGCTTTCAATGCCTGACTTCTTGGTTCAATGAGAGACACTAGTCTAAATCAGCAGAATTTCAGCTGAAAACGTGGGTTCGACACCTGCTAAGGAATTGCAAATTTAAAAGTTTTGTCACACATTTAAATCTGTAACTCCACCACACCAGTAAAAGTACTGAACAAAATTGGAAGGAGTAAATAAACGAGACAAATATATCCAACTAACGTCAGTAGGGAAGTAAAAAATAATGATAAGCTGTGTGAGTAAATGCTATGGCTCGTTTTCAGATATCGAAGCTGTTAAAACTTTAGTTATACTTACAGACCTGAAATGGTTGAGAAAAATTAATATGTAGAAAAATTGTAAATTTAAACATATATTATCCATCTGGGAAGAAATAACATCACCCCCGCCATCAGCTTCCCAGGTGTATTTCAGATTTCTTAAAAAGTGACTTATATTAATCATATGTGACTGATCTCTGTAAGATGCATCACATCATCAAAACAAAAATCATAAAAAATACATCATAACATACCTCTACAAAGTTCATCACATGAACAAATTAAATACGTAAGTGCATATGTAGCATAAAATAAAATGTAGCTTATGTATCTCATCACTGCGGCTTTTCCAAACTGTAGATCACCAATGCTAATTCTAAGAGTATCCCATAACTGTTTTATCCATTACTTAAGAGAATAAGAGCATTGCAATTACTATAATTAATATTATATCACCTTATATTTTCAGATTACTAAGCAACCTATAAAGAATCGCAATCTAAATACTCGTATGTTTTTATAATAAAACTACTTTTCTTGCTTCTCTTCACATAAAGCTATACCTAGAATCACTAATGAATCCTCTCATTGCACTGTAAGTAATTCCACATCGAATAAATTGTCAAATTTCCAGTAATTGTATAGCGTCACTACTCAAATCACCTTTCACAATAACACTCGAAATTCCTACATTTTTATTCAAACGTCATTAACAATTAGTCAATGTTGCATGAACACATACAATATTTATATCTAAATAATGGTGTAAATATCAATTAACGAATTCTGTACCCTATCACTACACTCCATCTTTAAAATAAAAAATCAAACAGTTACTAAACCTAAAGCAAAATATCACCAAATCTATAACAAATATCTAATCCGAATTTATTGCTGAAATTACACATAGAAATTGAAGTAAATATTCGCGACTAGTTCCTAACAGAATTCAAAGACTTCCTACAAGGAAGGAATGGTTGATTGATTCAACAAGAAAAGTTTTTATTTTATTTTAGGTGATCTTGAATGTCTACCGTTACTGCGAGGTCGTAGAGCTGACAACTCTACACCGCTAAAACATGTCAAGAAATAGTAACAGATGGTTCATGGATTCTCCTGGGGTAAAATATTCCGGAGGTAAACTAGTCCCTCATTCGGATCTCCGGGCTGGGACTGCTTCAGGGGGCTCTATGAACAGGATTAAGAAAGACATTAGAATAGGAACGTGGAACGTACGAACATTATACCAAACGGGCGCTCTTCAGGTGGCGGTACGCGAGACCGAGAAGAACGAGCTAGACATATTAGCGATACAAGAAGTTCGGTGGGAGGGTCAAGATAGCATACTACAGGGCAAGTACACGTTCTACTACGGGGGAACACAGTCTCACGATTTCGGAACAGGGTTCCTCATTAAGAATAGTATCCTTCAGGCGGTTCAGAATATAGAGTTCGTAAACGAAAGATTATCGTACGTTACGATACGTACTCGATGGGGTAACACGGTTTTATTAAACGTCTATGCTCCGACCGAGGTGGCTACTGATAACGACAAAGATATATTCTACGATGAGCTAGAAAGGTTGTTTGACCGATTACCGAAGTATAATTCGAAAATTGTGTTGGGTGATTTCAATGCAAAGGTAGGGAGGGAGAAAAATATAGACCTACTATAGGCAAATACAGTCTTCACGAAAAGACCAACAACAATGGAGAAAGACTGATAACTTTCGCGATTTCGAAAAACTTACTGGTAAAGAGCACGTACTTTGAACACAAAGACATACACAAATACACATGGGTATCTCCGGACGGCAAAACTCTCAACCAGATCGATCACATATTAGTAGACAGACGAAGACACACCAACATAATGGACGTTAGGTCGTACAGAGGAGCGAAGGGTGACACCGACCATCAATTAGTGATCACAAAAGTAAGGGAAAAGCTATGCGTCGTGAACAGAGAAAGCAAGGGATCAAAACAACTGAAATTCGAAGTGAAACTATTAAATAATCCGAGCATAAGAGCAGATTACCAACTTGAACTCTCAAATAGGTTCGAAATCCTAGCCAACTCGAGTAATAATAATGATGATATTAATAATGAAATTGATGTAAGTAAGATGTGGGAGGCAATTCGTGAAACAATTAAGAGCGCAGCGAAGGAACGCGTAGGAGAGAAGAAACAACAGAAAAAGAAACCTTGGTTTGATGAAGAATGCATTAAACTTCATGAGGAACGAAAACAAGCAAGGCAACGATCGCTAAGTAATAAAAGCGAAGCAAATACCAACCACTACAGTAACGCGAAACGAAACGCCACACTAGGGTTCAGAAACAAAAAGCGAGAATATCTGACGCAGAAGATTCAGGAGATTGAGGAAAACGGGAAGACAAATAACATACGAGATCTATACAAAGGGGGTAAACTCGTTAAGAAAAGGTTACCAGCCGAGGTTAGGAATGATTAGAAATGAACGTGGGGATCTTCAGGCGGATCCGACTAAAATTGTCGATGTGTGGAAAAGTTATTTCGACAAACTTCTTAATATACACAGCGGGGAACAAACACAGGAATTTGAAATCCATACCGCAGAACCGCGGATTCCCGAACCTAGCGAGATCGAGATCGAAATGTCGGTAAAGAAATTGAAAAATTTCAAATCACCAGGAATAGACAATATTCCAGCCGAATTAATTAAAACAGGAGGAACGGCACTAATCAAGGAACTACATAAATTGATAAGTGCTATATGGAGAAAGGAGGAGCT
>JAGDQP010009290.1:34253-59788 GCA_022664845.1 Lepisma saccharinum
TGTGGAAAGAAAAGGGGGAGGCCTTCATCCAGCAGTGGATAGAAAACGGCTGAATATGATGATGATATATATATATATATTGCTTTGAATGGTATGCAAAAAGTATGTGAGACGTTTTCCAATCCACGTTTGTAAGAAACATTCACCTTAATATCGAGTGTTTGTGGATATATATTGCTTTAAATAGGTAAATAAAACTTACTGAAAGTGTGTGTGAGATTGTGTCCGATCTTATTTTGAAAGCGAATTTACTATAATATCGGTTGTTTTATGCATCGGATTGCTAAATAATATATAGGAAACGTGTGTGAGATACTTTTCGACTCTATGTTTAAGTAGAATCTACCCTATTAGAAAAAATCTAATGAAACAGGAATAGAAGCAATTAGACATTAAACGTTAACTTCCAAGACCTGTATTTAACAGGACAGAGTACTTTTAGCAGGTAGTTTATGTAGAAGTTGTCTCTGAACTTACATTTAAAGCTGAAAATACAAGAATGTGCCATATTGGCTATTAGTTAAAGCAAAAAGTGATTCAGACATGAAAGTGACGGTACTAGGGTGGATTATTGCTTGGAATGAAATTTTGTTAATATCTAAAATTCAAATAAATATTTTAACTAACTTGAACACGAATATTAAGTTAACAAGTCGTATTTTTATCAAAAATACAGTAGTGAGAGACTTTGCTTAGATTGCGTTAGGGAGGATTTGGTCAGAATTGAATTTGAAGAATATCTGTAAAGGAAAGCGACAAATGGACTCGTACAACTGTATGTTAAAAGAGAAATCAAGGTTTATTGATCAAAGTTGTGTGTATTTTATTGCTTGTTACTGGGACATGAATTATTGAAAGCATAGGTAGACAATGTTCAAGAAAATGCACTTGAACAGGAATTTTAACTGAAACATTTTGTTTTTATGGTTAGGTAACACGAAAATCAGACTTGATAGTTCAAAGATTCGGTTGCAAGACTGGTTGAAAGGTAATAGATATGAAGACAAGCGGCATTTCTAGTACGCAGAACACATATTGAAGTAAAAAGTACTACTTTGCATGAAACGAAAGCTAAAAAGGACGTATTTTAGTCAGAAAAGACAAGTTAAAAGCATATTTACTCGTAATATAAGGTAAAGACTGACACAATGTGGTCAATAGGAACCCTTTTTGCCTCGAATCAAGTGTTTTGAACCCCGTAATAACAGTGTAAATTTCGTTTATACGACGAGGATTAAATAATCACCTTATCCGATGACCATCCGCCTTTCCTAAAAGACTTTTGTTTGTTCTATTAGCTAAAACTCGTATTGATTGTATTTGTGTAGTATATGCACTTGTATGAAAGAAGATAGATAGAGACAAATAGAGATATTTCACTTCCTTTCTGGATCGATACCATAGTTTATACTTACTTACCCAACTTTTATTGTTATGATTTTCGTCCTTTTATGGTACTGTCCTTATTACAAACGATGCTTCATAACTTTACGGGATATTGGGTGATGCTGCTTCGTGGATGATGGAATGATCCATCCCAAATATACCGACCGTTGTGGATGCCTTGAGATTACAGGCACACATACACAAACAAACTGCCACTACACGCCGGAAGTGCATGCTTTGCCATAGCTTGTGACCATATGTTGACACTGAAAACAGGAAGAGTAGGAGTGAGTGGAGGAGAGGAAGAGAAAATGAGTCAATTAAAAATGTCACCCATCCCTAGCCAAGGAAAATATCTTCAACGGCTGATCTTGCTGAACAACCAGTGTTTCCATCCTACGGTCGAAAGTTTTTCCATCTTAGAATAATTTAAAAAATTAGTACTCATAGGAAAAACACAAGAATACATCAAAGGGAACAAGGATTGCCAACTGAGACAAAACATTTAAGTGTTGTCAATCTTTGATTGTTTTAATAAATGATGTCACATAGTTTTCTTATTGTGTATTATAGCCATATATACACCATTATGGACTACATCTCCAGATCCAAAGTAGATCACTAGTACTGCTAGGTTGCATACAACATAGGATACGAAATGTTCAAGGACTATTGGACTTGATTTAAGGTATTTAAAGTAGAATTTGTTGACTCAATCTGCCAGATTATATATCAAATACAATAGGCATATTGGGGTCGACAACCTCCTAGGACACTTATAATTCAGCCATGTCGTGTTAGATTGCATAACAAGAAGGTTGAAAGACTAATATTTATATACCTCCTTTAAGCATCTTGTAGAGCTGTATAATTGTAAAGACGACTAAGACTATCATATGGAATGATGCCAATTAAATTAACAATAATTTGATTGTCTGACGAAACCAATAAATTACAGGAACCAAGATTGTCCCTCGTTCTAAGCTTGAATAAACACTGGGACTGGTGTTTGTATAGGAATAAAACAAGTGATATTTAATAACCAGGAACTTTCATTTGCATTAGTAAGATACATGCAGACTAGAAAATTTCCAAATGATACAAAAATATTTGTGATTTCAGAGTTGATACAATTATTGAACACTTTTGCTTTTCAGACAAGAATTAAATACAGTGCTGAAATAAAGAAGTCAAGTGGTACACCATATTTTGATTGGAAATAAGTGATACAAAAAGAGTGATACATAAAGACAAATCGTACTAAATATTTATCCTGTACAATGATAAGGGTGTTATAATAAAAAGAATTAACAAGTATTCTGATTTGCCTTTTATTCCAAACCTTGTTTAAGAACTCGCCTTATAAGTCAAAAGTAAGTTCTAAATACACTTGTACAAACATTCAGTATACAATAATTAGAATCTCGTGAACAGCACTCTTGAAATAGAGAAAACTTTAAATTTAATATAAGATAACGTTGTCTGATGACAGAAGTTATGAACTACAACTTCAATATACGATCTAACAAAAAATTCTATGTTTTTTGCCGTCACATAAATGCTTTAGTTTTCACTCTCAGAGAAAATTTTCGTGTCTAAATATATTTAGTTTTCAATTTCATAAAAAGTTTCGTAACAAAAAACTTTTAGCCTTTGTGTCTAAGAAACGTTTTCGTAACAAAAAATAGATTTTTTCCCCAAAAAATTCTTAACAAAACGTTTTTGTTGTTTGTTAATTTTTGTTGGAAAATACTGCAAATCACCCGATCTTACAGGTTGCTAACTTACATTCTAAAAAAATATATTAAATTTTACTATATACATAGGGATGAGAGTTGGATGGAGAGTTACTTCTTTACAAATGAAAAGAAAATATCCTGTCATTTGGAGTAAAAGTGAGATTGTTGCAGTATGGTTCTACTTGTTTCAATGTAGCCTTGACAGTGTCGCAGTTGTTAAATCGTTAAAGATGAGAGCTTAGTAACATAACCTAACGCTGAAACGTTGTAGCTAGTTTCACAGGTGTAGTGACATGGAAGATTGGCGGGAGATGGTTTGAGGTGTTTGCGAGAAGTGATAGTTATTTTTCTTACTGTATAAATTTTAAAGGTTGGACATTGTGTAATGGTATTGTTAGAATGACAAAAAGTATTGTTAACTAAAGATGAAGCTACTGCGTATCTGTTCTGCGCTGATTATTTTCTCCTCTTGCTTCAGCTCTAACTCTCTTGGTACTCTTGTGTGATAGTTTTCGTTCGCGTCCCCGCTCTTATGGTGTTTCTAGCATTCATTGCATTCATACTTCTGTTTGGAGTTGAATGTTGAAGTACAAATTTTTGCTTTTACATTTGTGAGAATCTTCAGTGTTGTTGCTGGTGCTTCGTATTTTCTTCGAACCTGTTAGTGTTTCTTCCTGTGGAATTCGACTTTGTGTGTATAAACACTACGATTTTCTCGTCTGCCTAGTGTTCCTTTTGGAAGATATCTGATTTTCAAGCCATGGAAAATCCAATTGATGCTTTGGTTGCTGCTCAAGAACTTCAAGGCTATGACGAACCCGATGGTGTACTTGAATGTTCGAAACCATTTGTACTATTACAAACTGTTAGGGTCTCGCCCAACAAAACAGGATTCTGGCATGCTGTTTCACTACTTATTTTACTATTATTGAATCAATGAAGAAGCTGTGTTACAAAATGGTGTTACCGGCCATGACATTATCTATTTTGGACATTACGGATTTTTTGGAAGTGTGAAATATAAGGACCTTGGGAAAGTAATTAATGCGACTTATTCACCGAACCTGACGGAGTGATTCCATAAGATGCAGTCGGATTTTTCGGCCTGGATATTTGGTCTAGTGGAGATGCTCTTATGGAATTGGATAGTGATGACCCTAGTATGGTTAGCAGTGGTGACATGAAGATAGTTGGCAGTGATGAAACTAGTTTGGATACCGACATTGAAGTGAGCAAAGAAGAGGATTCTAGTTAAGGTGAGATGCTTAATATTAATGTTCAACAGCGAATAAAGGATAATAACATATCTATGACGTATGATGTTGGAAAAAATTTTGATTTTGAAATTAACAGTGAATGAGAAAACAATTATCCAAACTTTGGTTTTCAAGGGCGTCAAATCCCAAACAAGGGCAGTATATAAAGAGTTCATTTAAGTTTGCTACGGAATATTTACGGAAATGTGTCGATCCCGATTGCAAAGTGTGGTTGACGATTGAAAGTTACAATAATAAGGAAATTAAGCCAATACACATTCCCCTCAAAATCAAGGCTCACAATACTGTTGAGGATATTTTGAGAAAGATTGAAAATGTTCTCAATTCTAATGAGGAATTGTTGCTAGGGGATAAAGTTACCATCAAAGTTAAAATTAGCGATGCCATTCGTGGTCAAGGGCGATATTGTAATGACAAACATTTGCCTTTGGAAAAATATCTTCAGAAACACATCGTTCCAGTTAAATATGTTCCTGATTGTGTCATACGGGTTTTCGTATTGGCAAAACTACGCGCTGATAAAGAATTTGAAAATGCGCGCTACATGAAAACTCATCGCAAGGAGTGGGCTTGTGCTGCAACAGAATTGTGTTAGTATGCTGGAGTTGATCTACTGAGTAAAAATATTGGGAGTATTGAAGATGTAGGTAGTTTTGAGAAATATTATGGTGACGAGTATCAAATTAATGTGTATAAACAGTGCGTAATGCTGAGAGTCGCGAGTATACGATACTGTATTCGGGACCATCACCGGAAAAGAAAATGTTTCTAAAATATGAAGACAATCATTTTGACGTCATTGAAACCATAATGGCATTTTTAGGGAGTGATGATAATCGCTATCAATTTCTTACACCTTTGAAAAGCGTCGGTTCCATAAATGTAAAAATGTATGTTCTCATTGTGAACAGTACTATGATGATATTGATAGTATTAATGACAAGTGTTTGAAATTTCGGTACATCATTGTAACTTTCCGAATCAGATCTGTTATCATTAACATAAATCTAAAGCCAATAGGAAATATATATGTTATTATGTAAATCTTTGTCGGCAGTGAGGGGTAAAAATTGACAGACGAAGTGAGAAAGCAAAATATGTGTGTGGGGAACATTATTGTAAACTTTGTAACATTCTTATCGATGATACCCATTCCTGTTTGTCAAACAATCAAAACCAAAATGAATTGACGGTTTCTTGTACATTATTCTTGATGTAGACACAATGCTATTAGACGTGGGCGAAAATGGAGAACGTGAACATGTACCAAATCTAGTTTTTGCCACTCACCGGTGCCATCAATGAAAGGATATGGAACAAAATTATACTTGTAGTGTTTGTGGTAATGAAGAAGGTCAGAGGGACTTTATATTATAGAAGTATGGAAGCATTTGTGATTCATGTTCCAGAGCAAGACCCTAAGTTTCAGAAATTAGTAGGTCTTTCACATAACGGATCCGGTTTTGACACATTACTAGTAGTGTGGTCTCTCATGGAAAAACAAAATTTAGCACCTAACATTATAGTTCAGGGTCAAAAGATTTTTCAGTTAAATGTTAATAATATAATTTCCGTTATACATACTCGTTCATCGCAGTTATATTATCCAAAATACCATAAACGATGAGATTGTAAGAAAGGACTAAGAAAGGAGAGTTCCGTTAACTCTTTAACACTCTTAAACATCTGAATTATGCTGGGCTTTGGCAAGACAATGAGTATTTTGATATTGACTCTAGATTTGAGGATGAACGGAATGCAGCTGTTGCCTGGCATATGGAATGTGTCAAAAGTAAAAAAAAAACATTTGTTTTTAAAAAATGTTTGGAGTATTGTAAGAACGATATCCTAATTTGACACAGGCGTTGAGTCAATTTTTGAACCTTATTTGCAGAACTAACGGACGGGGTACAGTGTTTCCGACAAACAAGCCCTATCGCTTCGAGTGCAATGGAGTGCTTTCGTTCCCGCTATCTTAAAGAAAGTACCATTCCAATCATCCCTCTTTAGGTTTCCAGCATCGCGACCAACAAAGTAAAACGGAAAAACAATGGGTGAAATATATGAAATAAAACAATACGGTAACGTTACATTGCGAACTGTAGAAAATGGATGTCAAATTCAATTTAAGCTGTTTAAACTGGATGGATATTAAAAGAAGCCACGTACTGCTTACGAATTTAATGGCTGTTACTCGAACGGTCATACTTGTATCAGGCAACTACGCCGTTATCTCATTGATGATGAGGGCCATACTTTGGAGGACCGGTACAAGGCAACACCAGCAAGAGAAAAAATCTAAAAAAAATGGCAAAATTAAAGTTGTATCCATCTGGAAATGCGAGTGGCAAAAGCATTTTAAAACATTTGAAATTAAAAGTTTTATAAAAAATGAGTGTTGTAAATTGCAAGATCCCTTACGTCTTAAATATGCATTTAAAGAAGGACGCACGTAATGCTTTCGTACCTTATACGAATGTGGTAAAGACGAGTATTGAGCATACCTGGACGTAACCTTCCTTTATAACTTTGTAATGTCTAAGAAACCTATACCAAAATGTGAAATTAAATTCCATAAAGGCAAAATCATGTCTAGTCCAGCTAATGTGCAAGGATTGGATCATTTTAATGTACTTGCTCTTAAGAAAATCTTGATATACCTGTTTTGGCATATAATGCACAAAAACGTCTCCTCTTTGGTTTGTGTCGATATTCTATGGAGGAAGTAAATACTGACAACTATACACATAATGAAGAGGAACGTGAAATCAAGGGAGAATTTTGTACTACTGAACTATATTTGGGTTTGGAGAAAGGATATATTTTTCTTATAATATAAGAAAGATGGGAAATGGAAATGACTGAGAGACTCCTGGAACCATATGTCGATAGTTTTCTGAAAATGAAACAGGAGGCCGGTGGGTTTCCTGATAACTGTATCATGCAAGAGGAAAAGCACAAATATATACATGATTATCAACAGCATGAAGGTATTCGTCTTGACTATGATAAGATCCAACATAATCTGCTGTTGAGAGATATTTCTAAATTATTTTTGAACTCCTTATTTGGGAAATGGGAACAAAGGTACGGCTTCCTACAAATTCGAGTTGTTGCTGAACGAAAAAGCTTCCAGGTAATTTTATGTTCGTTTCACTTGGAAGTTCGACATGTGACTCCTATATCCGACAACAAATTACAACTAACGTATAAAGACTTTGAAAATGAAAATTCACCAAATGCCTTTACAAATGTAGGAGTAGCAGCTTTCATGTCTTTAAAGAGTAGGATTTGTCTATATGAATTATTCTACACTGTTGGTATGGAACATCTCATTTATTGCGACACGGACTCAATTATATAAGTGCAGAGGGAATTTGAACCTTTGTTACTACGTACTTGAAACTACTATGGACAATTGACCAACGAAATAGAAGACGGATGGGAGATGCAAAGCTTCATTGCTTTAGGTACGAAAAATTATAGTTATGCTACGAAGAATCTACTTACTGGTGAAGTGAAAGATATTTGCGAAGTTCGTAGTATATCTTTGAATTATCGACCGGAAAACGATATAAATTATGACCACTATTACAATTTAGTCACTGAAAGGTATGATAGTCGATCAAATTTCCCAAGAATAAATAACCTGCGTAAACCAGGTTACAAAATCGTTTGGAAAACACATGGAATGGTCAATAAACGAGGAAACTTAAGCCTTCAAACAAGGAAGATTATTGTAATCTTCCATATGGATATTGTAGTGAATAATGACTATGTAATAACACAATGTACAGTAGTAAACCAAACTTTTCTAAACCAAAATTTGGAACACTTGAACTCTGAAACTTTTTGGAAAGGCAAATACTTTTACGAAAGTGATTTTTTTTAGCAATTAAAAAACAAACACATTTTTGAAAATATAAATACTTTCTGTGAGAACAAAAACTAAATTTTTGTTATGAAAACTTTTTATGAAAGTGAAAACTAAACATTTTTAGTTACGAAAACTTTTTGTGAAAGTCAAAACTAAATACTTTTGTTGCGAAAACTTTTTTGTAAGACAAAAACTATTTTTTTGTTACGAAAACTTTTTCTGAAAGTGAAAAGCTATTGTTTTGTTACGAAAACGTTTCCAGAATGTCAAAACTAAATCATTTTTGTGAAGCCAAAATCTTTTGCAATTTTTTTATTAGATCCTATGTTGAAGCTGTAGTTCACGGCTTCCACTTCCAGTCAACGTTTTCTTATTTTAAATTTCAACTTTTCACTATTTCAGGAGTGTTCTACACCAGATTCTAATTTTTGCATTGTCATTGCTTGTTCAAGTGTATTTAGTTTCTCTTGACTTGCACGGTAGAAATGTTAAATAAGGTTTGAAATAAAAATCAAATCAGAATAATTGTTAATTCTTTTTATTATAACAATCTTATTGTACCGGAAAAATATTTAGTATGCTTGTTTTATGTATCACTGTTATTGTATTACTTGTCTCTAATCGCAATATGTTGTGCCACTTGACGTTTTTATTTCAACACTGTATATATCTCTTGTCCGAAAAGCAAAAGTGTTTAATAATTTGTATCAATTTTGTAATCACAATATTTTTGTATCACTTGGAAAAGTTCTAGAGTGTAAATATCTTACAAATGCACAATAAAAGTACCTTGTTACTAAATATCACTTGTATTATTCCTAAACAAACACCAGTCCCAGTGTTTATTCAAGCTTAGAACGAGTGACAATCTTGGTTAATGCAAGTCCATGGATAGTGTATTTTTCACCAACAAGATTAAATGTATAAAGTTTTTAGATTCGGAGTCTGTTATCATTTTCTTGAAAGTAGGATAACATTATGCAGCACATTAATAGAATCAGTGTGGGATTCACTAAATATCATGTATATTTCATCACAAACGAAGGGAGTTGTTAATACGTCCACTATCCGTAGTAAAACCATATCGCTGCTTAAGTCTACAAAATCATAGTCCGAGTCAAAACGAGTATCGTTAAAGCACTGGTCACAAATTATACTAAAACATGGTGTCCATTCCTCAAAACTTTCCATCACACACTCTAGGGCCACCTCTGCAAAAAATACAGTCATAGCTAGCCATTGTTCGTCGGTTCCATCTTCACCTGCAGCAGACTAAGTTGCACTTCAATTTTTCCCTTAATTTATTGGTTTCGTCAGACAATCAAATTATTTTTAATTCAAATAACGTCATTACTTATGATGGTATTAGTCGTCTTTATAATTATACAATTCTACAAGATGCTTAAAGGAGGTATATAAATATTAGTCTTTTAACCTACTGTATATGCAATCCAACACGACATGGCTGTATTATAAGTGTCCTAGGAGGTTGTCGACCCCAATATGCCTATTGTATTTGATATCTTGAAGTTTCAGTCACCAAATTCTACTTTAAATACCTTAAATCAAGTCCAATAGTCCTTAAACAGTTCGTATCCTAAGCTGTATGCAACCTAGCAGTATTAGTGATCGAGTTTGGATTTGGAGATGTAGTCCAAAATGGTGTATATATGGCTATAATACACAATAAGAAAACTATGTGACATCATTTATTAAAACAATCAAAGATTGACAACACTTAAAATTTTTGTCTCAGTTGGCAATCCTTGTTCCCTTTGATGTATTCTTGTGTTTTTCCTATGAGTACTAATTTATTAAATTATTCTAAGATGGAAAGACTTACGACTGTAGGATGGAAACACTGGTTGTTCACCAATATCAGCTGCTGAAGGTATTCCCATTTTCTGGGATAAATAACATTTCTACTGACACATTTTCTCTCCCTCTTGACCCCTCTCTCTTACTCTTCCTGTTTTCAATGTAAACAAGTTACAGCAATCTGTGGCATTCACTACCGGCTTGTAGTGGCAGTTTGTTCGCGTATGTTTGTCTGTTATCTCAAGGCCTCCTCAACAGTCCCCATATGTGGGAAGTATCATTTCATCATCTACGAAGCAGCATCACCCAGTATCCCGTAAACTTATGAATCATCGTTTGTAATAAGTACCAAAAGAGGACGAAAATCATAACATTAAGAGTTCGGTATTTTAGTATAAACCATGCTGTCGATCCAGAAAGGAAGTGAAATATCTCTATCTATCTCTCTATTTGTCTCTATCTATCTTCTTTCATGCAAGTGCATATACTACACAAATACAATCAGTACGAGTTTTAGCTAATTTAATTCATTAATGGAAGAAACGAAAGCCTTTTAGTAATGGCTGATGGTTATCGACTAAGGTGATTATTTAATCCTCGTCGTATAAACGGAATCTGCACTGTTATTACGTTGTTCTAAACTCTTCATTCGAGGCAAAAAGGGTTCCTATTGACCACATTGTGTCACTTTTCCTTATGTTACGAGTAAATATGCTTTTAACTTGTCTTTTCTGACTAAAATAAGTCCTTTCTAGCTTTCGTTTCATGCAAAGTAGTATTTTTTACTTCAATATGTGTTCTGCGTACTAGAAATGCCGCTTGTCTTCATATCTATTACCTTTCAACCAGTCTTGTCATCGAGTGTTTGAACTATCAAGTCTGATTTACGTGTTACCTAACCATAAAAACACAACTTTTTAGTTAAAATTTCTGTTCAAGCACATTTTTTAAATATTGTCGAATTATGCTTCCAGGGAATTTACTTGCCAGTTAGAAACAATAAAATACACACAATTTTAATCAATTGACTTTGATTTCCCATTTAACATGCAGTTGTACGAGTCCATTTGTCGCTTTCCCCTACAGATATTCTTCAAATTCAATTCCGACCAGTTTCTCCCTAACAAAATCTAAGCAATATATCTCTTACTACTGTAATTGTGATAAAAAATACGAATTTTTGCTTAATATTCTTGTTCAAGTTAGTTTAAATAGGTATTTGAAAATTAGATATTAACAAAATTTCATTTCAGATGTTGAAATTCAAGCAATAATCTACCTTGGTACCGTCAGTTTCATTTCCGAGTGCTTTTTTTGCATTAAGTAATATCTAATATGGCATTATTTCTATATTTTCAGCTTTAAATTTCAGTTCAGAGACAATTTCTGCATAAACTACCTGCTAAAATGTATCTCTCCTGTTAAAAACCGGTCTTGGAAATAAGAGTTTAATGTCTAACTGATTTCTTGTGTGTGTGACTCGGAAGGCGTCTCACACAAGTTTCCAATGCATTATTTAGCCAGCCGAAGCAAGAAACATCTTATATTAATTTAAATTTGCTTTCAAAATAGGGTCGGAAGCAATCTTACACCACTTTTTGCAAGCTTTATGTAGCTACTTAAAGCAATATATATCCACAAGCACTTGATATTAAGGTGAGCTCTACTTGAAAACTGGGGTCACAGACCGTTTCACATACCTTTGCATACCATCCGAAGGAATATATATATATATATATATCCGTAATCAATCAATATTATTACTTAAAAATGCTCTGTATACACAGAGTACACTTTCTTGTACATTTAATTTTGTTTCTGGAGAGCTACGTATCCAAACAATAGCCATATTACAGTAATTTTTGCTTACAGATGTTCGGATCGCATTGTTCTACGTGTAAATTACACATATTTCAGCCTATCACGACTTCAAATATCGGCCAACTACGTAATTGCTATTGGTTATATACTCGTATCTAGCTGTATTCATATTTAGAAATAGATATATTCACATTATTTATACATATTTCTCTATATAAATCTAGAATTAGATAGGAGTATCTCTGGATATATCTTTATATAAATCTAGAATTAGATATTTATTCTAACTAGCAAATATACTACGGATATCTCGTATGAAACTTCACCGTTTTCGAAGCACAGGCCTCATCAATATCTTTATCTAACAAGACTTGCGTAATATTTCATAGAAAACGCATTTCTTACCTAGTCTTGTAAGATCGAAGTATAAATTTTCACCTTGTCTTGCCTTCATGATATCCCAACGATCACTGCGAAGAATCCGCCATATGATGATCTTTCCAAGTTATGTTCCCATGCAAGGTCAAAGGGGTTAAGTTGCAGTCTGCTTGGAAGGGTAGGACAATATGTGACAAGACAACAGTGCTTTAAAGGCTATAGGTGAAGTATTATTTGTGAGAATCTGTCAGAATCATAAATTTAATGCACGCCAGATGGAGATTTCCTGGGACAAAGATTAATATCTCTAGAGTAGTTAATTAATTACGGGATTTATTGATTGGAGTGAGTTGGGGGAGGAAAAACAGATGGATCTTTTATTCTTTAAATTTGAAAAGGAAGAAGGGATGAGTGGGGAAAAGCCTTATCTACTATATGTTATGTCCATTTAGCTTGTCTACAGAGAACTTATATTTAGCAAACGTAAACGAAGCACTGTCTGGTGTTTTGGATTTCAGGGCGGAGGCACACAGGATCGAGGCCGACTGTGTGTCGTCTTGACCAAGGTTTTGCAGCATCCTTGTTGATAACTTGTACCAAATTCAATCTAATGTCATATGATTAAGATTAGAAAACAATATAAAGACAATTATTTAATTAAATCCTAAATTGAATGGTAAAGAATAATATTCCAGGGCAGCTAGGTTCGAATCTTGGTACCGGTCATGCTGATTGAGCTTTCTAGATTCCTAACGTATAACGTCTTCATATTCTACTGAATTGAATTTAATGTAATGAACGTAAAGGTAAATGTCACAATGATGTTACCAAGGGAAAGAGAGCATCTGTGCCTAGAGTTAAATGTGCACCTAATCTAAAATCCTTTCCTCATGACTTGCTTTCAAGTGCTTCCATGTAAAAATGCTCTTATTGATAGTTTGGGAATTCTTAAGTCGTCAGTGCCCATTCCCCGAAGAATTCCTCGGCTAAATGGTTTTACTGAGATTCTTCAGTAAATTGTGACATCTAATAATATCGAATACTGGATCGAACTTTTATTCTTCCCTAATATCACTCTTAATATGCCTTCACAATCCGCAAAAGTCTTTAATCTTAGCAAATGGGTGAAACAAAGAATTCATTTTTTTTTCAGTAGTTCTCATGACGATATAACTAATCCAATGAATGTCATGAGAAATAAATACAAACATAATAAACTCTTAATAACTCTTAATCTACTGATATCTTCATTAAACATATTGATAATAAACTTTCTGATGGCGGCATACATGGTGTTGTCAGACTTCTAGTTTCTGAAGACACCTTTGCTTCATCAGACCTTATCATGTAGAGTGCCTTAAAAGGAAAACATCCTCCGCATCCTTATCAATTTTCACCTCCTAACTTAATAGATCATAACATTGATGTTATTAAGGTTACGTCCAACGTTTTCTTAAAGCGCTCAAATCATTCCTTTCTGGTTCCGCGGGAGGCATAGATAGCATGCACCCTTCAATCCTCAAGGATTTAATACTTTATAACATTCAAGGCTTTAGAGATCGCCTTACTAAGATTTCTTGCGAGTATCTTTCCTTGATATTATCAGGAGATGTGCCAATGAAAATAAGGCCATATTCTTTGGAGCGTCCCTTATTGCACTGAAAAAGAAATGTGGACGCATCAGACCAGTCGTTATTGGGAACATATGGAGAGGACTTTCTTCTAAAATAGTATGGGGGAAAATAAAAAAAATCAGCTAATTCAAAACTTTTCTCCATACCAACTTGGAGCAGGAATTCAATATGGAACAGAAACTGTGGCAGATACTGATGACTTATATTATTCATACCCTCACCAGAAGCCTAAAGCCTTCCTTAAGATAGACTTCAAAAATGCTTTCAATGACATATATAGAAATGCAATGCTCACAGTCGTCAAGGATAACTTTCCATCCATGTATCCTTACGTGTTACAAAGTTATGCCCATGCCAGCTATTTATTTTCTGTTAAAGACATTGTTTTATCTCATAGGGAGTACAACAAGGGGACCCTTTAGGTGATGCATTATTTGCAATGACTCTTCAACCCATAGTCAATAATATCTATATTGACTTAAATATTTGGTACTTAGTCGACGGAACAATAGCTGGATATCCAGATACTATATTAAATTCATTAACAGATATCAATAGGAAGACAATTACGATAGGTCTTCACCTTAATTTCTCCAAATGTGAGATTAGCTTCCTGGAAACGACAATGGAACAAACACACGTACTTTTCACAACGTTTAATGAAGTGGCTCCAGGCATTGAATTGATGTCTCCATCCAATGTTTTTCGTTTAGGAGCTACCCTGTCTACTAAACCAAGGAGACATTTACTAATTGGGAAAATAGCTAAACTTGAGATGCATTTTTCACGTCTTTCATCAATCTCTGCGTACTCAGCGTTTTATTTGCTAAGGACCTCATTTACAATACCAAGGTTATTATATTTTCTGCGCTGTTCGCCTTCGTGAAGGGAAGAAGATCTACTCGAACGTTATGATAACACCATTGAATCTGGATTAGAATATATCCTAAATCGTTCCCTTCCTAATAACACATGGCTTCAGGCTTCTCTCCCAATCAGTTTTGGAGGGTTAGGCATCCGATGACCCTTAAATTTGGCCATTTCCGCCTTCTTGGCGTTATTCTGTGGTTCCGAAGCCTAACAGAATCACTTCTCCAAAATGATATTACTTCTCATGGAGATTCTGATATTGAAGTTTGTTCTACAACTTGGTCTTTATTAGTTGGTTCAAGTTTACCCGAAATCGATAGTAGATCAAAGCAATTCATATGGGATGAACACATTATCACACCTTTCTTTTTTACTTCAGTCTGCTGATAACTTAGAAGACAAAACCAGAATAATGGCCACTTCTTCTTTCCAAGTAGGTGCTTGGCTCAAAGCTCTACCTTCGCCCCCTCTTGGCCTTCACCCAAGTAACGAATGTTTCCGAACAGCAGTTGCGATTTGACTAGGTGCAGATATATATGAAAGTCACAAATGCCAGGCTTGTAAGGGTGAAGTAAATAAAAAAGGGTTAAATGGCCTTTCTTGTTCCAAAAGCACAGGCAGACACCCTCGCCACTCAAAGGCTAATGACATTATAATGAGAGCACTAATGTTAGCTGGCATATCTGCAATAAGAGAGCCAATTGGATGTAGCAGAACAGACGGTAAAAGACCAGATGAGATTACTCTGTTACCTTGGAAGAGAGGCAAAGCGTTAATTTGAGATTTCACATGCTCAGATACGTTTACTCCTTCAAACCTCCCTTTTTTCTCAATTCACACGGGAATCATCGCCAGTCGAAAAGAAACGGAAAAAAGGAGAAAATACAGTAATCTTACAGAGAAGTACCATGTTATAGCCATTGCTATAGAATCTAGTGGTTCATGGGGAAAAGAAGGCCTCAAATTTATAACGTAAATAGGTAAGCGTATCACACAATTATCTGGTGATGATAGAGCAAGCACCTTCCTAATTTGAAGAATAATCATGACAGTTTAAAGAGGTAATGTTACCTCAATACAGAGAGCCATACCGAAAGGCAAAGATCTCGATGAGATATTCCTACTGTAATTTTGATTTATTTGCCAGAACGTAATGTTTGTCACTTTCCATAATTATAAGTAGCTAACTGTTAACATGAAGCCTACCGTATTAGCGGATAAGATGTTTTCTGAGGGAGCTGGACTGTACATGAAGATGAAAGAGGTTGGAGGTTCTGGTGGACTGTTAATGTATTTGGCGGCAAATGAGTTAGCAATTTATGCAGATTTTTCAACTATTTCGAAGATGCATTTAATGTTCACGATCTGCAGTGAATGTGATAGTAAATTTTCCATTCTAGAAGCCAATATGCTTAAGTTAATGAAATATTATCATGTTATTTTTTAAATAAATAGTTTTAAAAAGTTGAAAAAGAATGAAAACGATGTAGATGAGTCACTTTATATTCCTGGGATTGTTTGATATACTCGTACATTAACGGCTTGACTTTATCTGGTACATTATAAATAACTGCGTGAAAGTTGTTCTTGTATATAAATGACTACTCATGTGCGTGGTGGGATTAATAGTTAACTGTTCTGTATGATTCAATATAGCAATTAAATGTGAGACAATAACATAATTGGAACATATAAGGGAAATTACTTAATGAAAACGTAAAACAATGAAAATATAAGGTTCAATGAATTAATATGCACATTGTATGACCTAAAAGTTGGTAGCATGTTCAACATTGGCTGTTTAATGTATTATTACCATTCTCCCACTGCATAAATAATAATTAATACTATAATTTAAGGTAAAATTTTAATTTGAGAAACATCTCATACAGCGTAGGCGATGAGTGTGGACATGAAAACTCACCATAAAAAATCGATTGACGCATGTAAAGCACCTAGTAATCGCACGCATCAAACGCTGGCATAATATTTTCGGGTGATTTGCAGTATTAGGACTGAAGTATTATAAAGGAATAAAAAGGTACTCAAGCGCGTATAATAAAGCAAGCGTGGCTCTTTATAAATGTATGCGGTTAACCAAAAAAGGACCTGCCCGTTTTTCGAGCGATTTGCAGTATTATTCTACTACGGTATAAAATATAGTTCCTTCTGGAAGAGAAACATGTTCCAACAACGAATATCCATTATGATAATTTGCGTTTTAATACGTCGTAACTGATCTGATGTCTGCTGAGCACCATCATATGAATTTTGTAAGGGTTGTAGTCGTACGCTTTGCTTCAAAATATTTGTGAAAGAAAATGGATAGTAGACATTGTGTAACGAACTTCCTGTGCATATCTTCTTTCGATACATACATCACAAATTGCAACAAAATCAGGAACATTTCGTATCAAAAGGTGGTTAGAGGCTCCTTTGAAGTCGAATACAGTAACAACTGAAATGCCATCACTTTCGTCATTATCGATGATTGGTCGTCTCACAATGTAGTATGTGTAGAGTTTCTTTTATTAAATGAATCCATGTGGAAGGGATTTGGACTTTTCCTATTGGCCGCTTCATGTTCTCAATATGGATAAAAATTCTTTAGATTGGCATAAAGAATGTCTTGGTATAAGGATAAGTACAACTAAACGCGTTGAAAATGGAGCTGCTGTTGCTTCTAACTGATTTACAAAACTTTTTACATTACCAGAAGGGTTCATATTCCTCCAATAAACGTTCACTTGAAGACAAGGATTACCACAGTATTTTCAGTTTGGGGGAGTGTAATGCCATAATTGGGAGAATGTGAGTGGAATTTTGCACTGTTTCTATCAGTGTAAAAAATTAAGAGTGGCAGTGCCCTCGAGAATTTGGGGATGGCCCATCGCAGAAGAAGGTCTGGCAGAATCACTGTTTGCAGAGCCGTAACTTGACTCTCTCTCGTTCTCAGCCATGTTTATACTTTGCTACAAACCTGTTGGCAGAACGACAAAAGCGCAGCTCATTGAGAACATGCAGAACAAGTTTGATTTAACATTTGGCCGAAATGAGGCCTTATTTGTTCCGAAACTTGCATTCCACAGGTCTATGGTTTGATCCACTTAACGTAATATGATTCGTTTAATATATAGGACCAATATAGAACTGTAATTGGGGATATTCATAATGCACTTTTTCCCGAAACCTTGATTTAGCAATTTATGTTTCTGAGTGCCTCAATTATTTGTAGATTCAATTTGTATAATTACATGAATCTTTCAATCTTTAACTCTCTAAATCATGAAATATCTATAAGATTTAGTATAGCACCACTATTTGTCAGAGCTGCATAGATTCTATTTTATATTCATAAGTGCACTATAGCAAAATCATTACAGATTACAGGTGTTTATTGAATCAAAACATAACATACCTAATCCAAATATTCTCCATACCGATTTCTGCTTTTAAGTATGTTGATATTTCTCGTTATCCGATGGATTTGATTTATTCTTCACTTCACATACCTTAGCTTGTTCTTGTTTTTAGTGTGATTTATCATGGTCCGTTTTCTTAGAAAAGGAACATTACTGTCCATTCGCTGGATATTTGGCCTTCTGCTATCAAAATCCACAGAACATTCAGTCTATTTCTGAGCTTTTAGGTAATTGATCTTATTTTTTTCTTCTGATATCGATGTGCCGACGTTGTTGAATGGATCTCTAGTGTTTGCAGCCTATGCTTTTTGTTGTCTAATGTTAAAATGGTACTATTCTTATCAATATATTCAAATTGGAGCTAATGAAGTAGCTTTTTTCAAAAGGAATTTCGTCATCCTGTATTAAACGTTTCTGTAGCGAATCATCCCTTGCTCTACGTATAAATTGCACATTACAGACTTTGCTTCTAAAACTTCGAAATCTGAACTTTATAGCCTGTTTGTGAATTTTTTATATATATTCATCCGTGGACTTCCCCTAAAGTTTTGTACATACGGTACGATGAAAAGTGTAACATTCCGTTTACATGTTTGATCTTTTAGAACATAAGTTAGAAACTGCTCCATTTCTTGATATTGTAATTGTGTTATATCTTTTCGCCAGATATATTATTTTAATTATTCCAAAACCTTTGGAGACACAGACTTTAGTGACAACAATACTTTCTTTTCTTTTACAGCTTCTTGTACCTGATGATACATTTTATATCTCTTCAGATAGTTATCAATATTTTCGGCGTTTTCATCAAATACCTGAAGTTCCAACATTGATAATGATATTCGTGAAATGTTTCTTGTGGGTTCTGAGTCCTATTAACTATAGCCGCCAATTTGTTAGGTTTTAATATGGATATTATAAAGCATTAATATAGCTAAAACTTGTCATAAACATAATTCCCGAATACAGTCTACTGTTATCTTCTTTAGATTCGCTTATTTTAAATTCAATTCTCTTTGGTATTAAACATTAATATTGAATTGTTACCTTCACTATCCAATTATATTGCATGATAATCATATGTAAATATCATGATATCATTAAACCTATTCAACTATACTACCGTACATATTTTGGAGCAGTATTTGCATTTTAACCAAGACCAATACTTATTCCAAGAATATTCCGTAATTGGTTTATCCACTAGTTCATCAAATAAAAGTAATACAGAAATTATCTTTAATAATATTATCTTATATTTTCTGGTTACTGAGTAACTAATTAACCATCGCATCCTAAATACACATATAATAATACATAGTACATTTTTCATATACGTTCATATGCCATTTCTTATATGTAATACAACATCGAAAACAATACCTAATTTCCACTAACTGAATTATATCAGTACTAAAAGCATAATTTACAACTTTCATTCGAATTTCATACAATATTTCAATTATTTAAACAAAGTAGAATTCAATGTTGTATTAACTCACAGAATAATATTACTAACTAGTGACGCAGATATCAATTAACTACTTCTGAACTCTATCACTAAAACTCTCACTTTCGTATCATTAATTAAATTCAATCATGCCACATGCTTACCTATTATTTCTACATTTTTTGAATTCAGCAAAGAACTTTTAATCTCACAACTATGTTAACGTTTTTTTTTACGACCATGCATTCAATGCCTTGGTTTCTACTTCTGCTTTTCTTACTGAATCCTCTGTTTAGCCTCTAGGTATGATTATTGGCTTCTTTCTCAGTCTCGATTGCTAAGTCAAAACTTACTATTTCTCACAATCCAATATCTATCACATCGCCTGCTATGTCTTTCTTCATCACGTCATCAGTTTGCCATATTTCCTCTTTAAGAGGAAAATCAGTTTGTACAACTTGATAAAAGTAAAGATGCTATACGTTTGTACTGTGCTAGTCTTTGCAAATTAATCCACAACATGTGCCTTCATTCGCACATTGTTGTACCTTATTATGGATAGTTTCTGTACTAGTATTCACCAAATTTGGTTTAATAGAATGATTCGTCTCTTCTACATTAGTTAATACTTCTGTTGTTGATATAGGGTGTGTTTCTGTGCCTTATTGATGTACCAACAACTAGATGTAAGGCACTTATCTTCAACTTTTATAACACTATTTTCAACTACTTAGTAATGCTTAGGTATAGATCTCGCTCATTAGTTCGTAACAGTTGTAATAAATCTACTTGCCAATTTTTGTGCATTGCATTTAACCAGAAATTTCCAAACGGTACTTGAAATAAACGAGAGTCGTTTGATTACCGAATTACACCGTAAGCATTAGACTTCCAAAAATCTGAGCAGCTTTCTTGTTAGTAACAAACGTGGTTTTCTGTAATTTTGATTATATTGCACTTCCATATAGTTCACTGTAAATAAGACAATGAAACTTTCACAACTCTCGATGTCACACTCTCAGATTACAGTTTTGTTATTGACATTAGTCTTAAGCAACTATAGATTAATTATTCTATCCTTAAGCACAGAACAGTTTCTTTTCCTGTACGAAACATCATCAATTGAAATACATTATATTTCATTTTAAGATCGTTTTATTTCTAGTAGATTGGTTTCGATTAGATGTTGACTGCTCTGGTAATACCATAGTCAACCTAATGCACTTCTCTCCGTAATTTAAAAGCGATCCGCTAGCGATTGAGATATCCACATTGTCTACATTAAGAGTCGTGGGGGAAGCATGCATTTGTAGAATTAAATTTTAAACAGTTTCATCTTACTTTGAGTGCCCTTTACTATTCTGATTCGCAATGTGAGTTGGTTTGGACTTTATTTGATTTTCGAAGATGGAGCTGTATATTTATGAATAGTGTATGTCCTTTGTTATAATATAAACTCAAATAGGGGCAAGCAATTTTAGTGCACTCTGTCTTCAACCGTATTTTTTATTGTGTAGTCACTTGTTGAACCCCTTAAGAACATTTTGTGAAATGCAAAAATATATAGCTAGGCATGCAAAATACTGTTTACTACGTTGATATCTTACCATCAGAGCGCTGCGATAACGCTTTAGTTATCATCTATATTCGTGACAGAATTAAACCGAATCCGTGATGTGTGCAAAGTTTGTGCCCTGTGTACAGATGGTCACTTTAACATACTTTCTAATTAACAAAGTATTGACTAAACATTGCTACATAAATATGATCGTAAGATTACCTGATCCTGACTGATTCTATTTGAAAGAGCGGACAAAGTCTATATGTCACAACTGGTAAAGTCTATTTGTCTTAACAAAATATTAATTAACATTTGCTACAGAAATAATATAATAAGGGGACATAATAAGGACATGACCTGTGTGTTATATTGTAAAATGTAATATTTATTCAACACAATTACGAATTATGTTAATTCAAAGTTTGATGGTCAAAGTATTATTAAGAAAAAATAGAGCTTGTCAGTGTTGACATTGTTTGCCAAATAGAACTAAAAATCAACATCTTGGTTGGACATCTAATAATGAGAATGGATGTTTGGAACTATATAAAACAGGCTGTTATATGATTTATTTATATAGAATGAAAGTTAGGATTTCGGTTCATATATCACATTACTTGTCTAAGTTATTTTATGACTGGTTTTGAAACCAAAATGCGATATATGGAGGAATACAACTCAAGGAAAAATTTTGGGGTTTTTGTTAGTTATTACGTTCAATGGAATTGGTTTTCACCAGAATACTTATTATGCGTATTACAAATTGAAATACTTGTGATGATCATTGGCATTCCAATATCCATGAAATGTGAGTAAAGAAACTATGATCATCATCAAAATGATTGTTGGTTAACTGGAAATAAATATCTTAATTCTCAGATGCTAGATGATGCTGTTTTCTTATGTTGCCATTTAGTGTTTTTTCCATACTTATATAATTCCATATTGGAAATTTGGGAACAAATACACTTTAACGTGTACGGGAATTCCAAAGGAAAGAGAAAACAACTTTTGAAAATATCAAATAAATCTATTACTCGGTCATCTTTAACTTAAAGCAATCTTATTTCTCAGAGAAAGATATTATTGAGTTTCAAAAGAGAAGATGAGACCTATTATATACTATAATTGGGGAAACCTATTGATTTCTAATACAAACACTACATTAACCACTGGACACCATAGAAATGTATCCGAAAAAGTCCTCATGAAGTCATAGGTCATCTTGCACTGAAACTAATATTTCCGTGTATCGATCCATCACACTTGCCACAAATCTTTTTGCAAGCGGCGTCTTTTCTAATACCAATCTTCGATTATTGTCTAGACTTCTCCTTCCCGTTCTTTGCACTGCAAATGTATTATTTTTATGTCAGCTCCTGTGAGGTTCCAAAGTTATTAATTTTCACATTCCTTGCACCTGAAGGAGCAGACATTAAATCTAAAGAAAAGAACTACTTAACGATTTTCCATGAAAAATGCATGGGCTATCTTACCCTGATCACGTGCTTTACAGGCAGGGCCATCTTACCCCAACATGAAGTATTATGTGTCTCACAAGCTATTAATAAGTTTTGATTTTAGATCAGACAAAAACTTCATCTTAAAATTTACATATATATTTATTAAATATATTTCTTCTAAGGTAAGTGATCAGAATATGACCCACCTTAACTTTGTTGATTTTTTTTTACCAAGAAAGACTATTTATTCGTGTGAATCGACTGAACCATCAAGTTGGGAGACTATTTGGACAAATGAAAAAATAAATCTGCTTCCTAGAAATGAAGTATAAAAATGTAATAAATCGAAAAAAAAATGTTGCCAGTAGGTCATATTGGAACATAGTGTTCCCAATATGACCCGCTATAGAAACTAAGAGCGTATGGCAAAAGTTATGTGTAATCTTTCTCTACTACTCATATATGATACTGAGAGATCATGCTGAGAGATATACATTATACTGAGAGATTGAGAGATACACAAAGCATACATAATTTATGTCATTGCAAAACCAAGAATATTGTTCTAATACAAAATGCCAAAATTTGTGAAAAACAAGTGAATATATAAGAAGAAAAAATATGAGTAAATAAGATGTGTAACACAAACGAAGAAGTTGAGAATATCACGTCTCACTTGAGGGACAAAGAAATGGTCCGTAATATTTAGCGGTGATTCTAACACACTCTTCGTGAACGTATTTGTGCTACAACACGCAAAGATACATGTCTGCAACCTTGTTTGCCTGACAAAGGTAACAAAACCAAGATTCACAAAACTTGGAGCAACTCAGTGCCGATTCTTCAGGACTATTAGAAGCAGTGGCTGAAATTCTGGTCTTCTTAAACGTGATGGCACTTGCTTTCTTTTGACTTTAATCTTCTTATTCTGTATATTGGAATTGATAGCTCCTTTATTATCTCGCATTATCTTCGTTTTAATTACTAAAGATTGTGATGATAAGTGTGCAGTACGAACATTTCAAATACCCAATTCTTTCATTTAAAACAGTTATGACTGTATTTTGCCCAATATGGCAGTGGGCCAAATTGCACACTATTGACCTCTTTACTTTTTCTGGCGCCTGCTATCTACACAATGCAATGCATTGCGTCACACACATTTCATGTTCACGTATGTTTACATAGCTACATTGTCCGTGTGCATTAATTATATTGATTAGGTTTTCAACAATAGATACTGAAACGAAACATTACTGACTTTGCTAAAATAACAGGATAATTTTTTGTTGCTCAATTTCCACATCAACTGGAGCTGCTACCTCTCAGGCCACTAGCAAACAAATGAGTCGCTTAAATGCTTTCTCCTGTAATAAGGATATAATTTACGATGACATCTAGTAGCACCAATGGAAATCTGCAGAGATCTGGGGCCATAATCGGTACAACTTATCTCATCTTCATATGAACAGCAACTAAATTTACACTAAGTAATATCTACGATTATGCATTTTCATTTGTGAACGATGTGTCCTTCTCACGTGACACAGCAATCCCCTCTCTTGCAGAACATTTTTAGTAAAGACATATGGAGGCGAAATCGTCAAACACAGTAACTTCAACGCTATCACTTATGAGTAAAAGTACCATGAGTGTTGATAGAGCCATATTTGCACAGACCAGACCAGACAATACCGGTAGTTCTTGTCATAGAAAAGAGTTCAAAGTTTCAGGACTAGCCCATGACTTTTTTCTTGAATTTTGTCTTCTTGGCTTGTGAGCGTATGATTCTTTATTGGAAAAATATTGAGAGTGAGAGAGAATGAGTATAGAATATGTTGTCTGGAATGGGAAGAGAGTCATCATGAGAATGATTAAAGTAATAGAAATATGCAAGGAGAGCATGGCAGTTGCACATTACTAGTACGATGAGGTATTTGTTATTTGTTGTTCACTTTGGGTACACTTGTTGTGCACTTCTGCTACTTGAGAGGTGAGAAGTGCTAATTTAGTTCATACGTGGTAAACGGAAAGTGTGGCGTACTGGCTGGATGGTATCTAGCTAATGCAACGTTTAGTATGGGCTGTTCTGATTTCGATGCCAGAAGAGAGCTTTGATTCTTCTCAGGTGGTCAAGGAGAAGTGGCATGTCTGTATCCTGATGAAGTTGATGGATGGGTTACTTTTATGTGATGACCTGTTATGAGTCGCACTGCTCTGTTCTGGGTTGTTTGAAGCTGGCGCAGGTAAGAGACTGCCGCGTTGAGCCATGCTGGGCAAGCGTAGTGTATAAATGTTCGAATCATCATGTTATAGATGTGTAGTTTAGTTGACATCTGAAGCGCTGAACTGCGGAGGAGTGGATGGAGGAAGCCTACTCTCTGACGTGCTTTGCGGGCGAGGGAGGTGAGGTGGGGGTAAAAGGTAAGATGATGATCAAGGTGTATTTCAAGATATGTGGCTAACGTGGCGTATGGCATAATTTCCTGGTGGAGCGTTAGTGGTTGAAATATTGGAAGGTATCTTGGTTTTCTGTGGAATACTACAACTTTGCTTTTCGTTGCATTAATTTTGATGCCCCAGAGCGTGGTCCAATCTTGAAGCTGTTGCACAGTAGGCCGCCTTTGAACAAATGACTCTATTATCACTATGTACGTTAAGGTTAATTGTCCCTACAATGCTTCAATAAAAGACTCACGATATTTAAGCTTATATTTATTTATTGACAACACAACAGGCAATGGTCTAGTTATAGTGTTGAGCTTTAGAAAGTAGTTGTACTGAGTTTACTGACAATGGCATCTATAAATTCTTTAGACGTTATATAGCATACGTCCAC
>JAGDQP010009291.1:0-14391 GCA_022664845.1 Lepisma saccharinum
AGCAGAGAGGTCCATTTACTTGCCCAGTGCAAATTTTGAAATGTGGCCCTGGCCGTTATTCGAGGGGTACAAAATTCTTTCTTGGTGGTACAAAAAGTTACAAAAATAGTACAAAATTCTGAGCATATTAAATTTTGAATTTGAAAAAGTCGTACTACAACTAAATGCCCAGTGCAAATTTTGAAATGCGGCCCTGGCCGTTATTCGAGGGGTACAAAATTCTTTCTTGGTGGTACAAAAAGTTACAAAAGTAGTACAAAATTCACAGCATGTTTAAACTAAAATTTGAAGATGTCGTACTACAAGTAAATGGACCTCTAGCAGGGGCTTGTGAGAGAACTTTCTTAAAATTGCTAGCGAAGAAAATCAATAAAATGAACGCACTTCTCTAGATGAAGCTTAAGCTATAACAATCATTTTATTCCTCACATAGTTTTCATTACTAAATATAAGGACAATACGCCACTGATCAATAGTTATACACAGTGATAATATTATGTTGGCTGTATTTATTCTTATGCAATGGGCACCGTGTGTGTGCTTGGTACTTATTTCTATGTGTTTAGTGACTTTTGAAGAAGCTTGAGAGCTTCTGGTTAAATTATTTGCAACACACCCCTGGTTCTGTTCCCTCAGAAAAACGTTTAATCCATTTGTTCACTGCAGATTTCCTCATAACATTATCTCCGTAAACTGATTCCACAACAACTTCCACTCTTGCCCAGTTTAGCAAGAAATTTAATGTTCGTTGTTCTAATTTTAGCTCAGACATTCCGGACAATCACACAATCAACAACAATAATACATGCCACTCAGCAGTGGCGTATTCTGCATGAATGCAAGGCATGCATTGCATGCCTTCGGATTCTAGTTTATTTATTTTATTATTTTCCAAGGAGAAAACAGAAAAGATTTTGAAACATTACGAAACTTCACCTGATATCCTAGACCAGAACCCGCAATGCGAGAACTGGCAGTACGTAGTTTAGTAAACTGTTTACGTGTGGCGCTGCAGTATTCTCGTTTATGTATGTGGGCGTCTACTCAAGATCTTTGTCGTCCGCTTGCCTGTGAACGTGTGTTTTATTGGGTGAAAGACGCGGGAGAAATCTAAAATGCATGCAACGCTGAAAGTTGCATTCAGCATAGTTGCCATCTAGATGAGAGAGTGTGTGTTGCAGCGCTGCCAATGTATGTGGAATTCCACAAATGTATGTAATTTTGGCAGTTGTGTGTAAATTGCGTGGAATGGAATGCTGTGTGGAATATGTGTGAATTTTTGTATTTCCAGAAAAGGATAAAAGTTATGACGTAACCTAATTACTTCCTCCTTAGTGGTAGCTATAATTTCCGTCAGCGGCAACAGATGATCATTTTTGTTTCAAATTCTTTCTTGCTCTCTATGTCTTGTGTATACCTGCCGCCCCATCCTATTCTTTTTCTATAGGAAAATATAATTTACCATCAAAACAAGAAGAAATTATCACCTTTTCGGTTCCCTTTTTCGTGAGCTCGTTGTTGAAAACTGGTATGGGATTGAAACACTTGTAAATCACCTGTGAAACTATCATGTGTCGAACTTCGTTACTCGAGGTCTATGACATTAAGAAAGAGGGAATTGCAAGTTTATAAAGAGCAATTAGATGGAAGTCATCTCTAATTCCCATACATAATTCTTTATAATAATAATAATAATAACATTGCATGCCCAACCTCAAAAGTTAGGACACGCCACTGCCACTCAGTAATACTCCGTCACAAGAACACAGCTGTGAGACACTGATATGCCAACATTATGAAAACTTAAGTTGTTTGTACAGTGCTACCCATGTAAGCACACTTTGGCGAGTTCGCGAATTTAATTGTAAGACCACGTATGGCAGTTACTTTTCTGCATTAGTGGTTAAAACATAATACAAAAGCATATTTCCAAATGGCTGCCAAATTGAGCACATGTAGAACGCAAAATTCCAAATTTTGGAATCCCTGTCTACTAAAGAAATAAAAAAATCGGTGACAAATATCTTGACATTTGAATTTCTGGGAACAAGCTAGCCTAAAACGATATATGACATCACCCTCTTCCTATTTAAATTACTCGGGCTGAAACCAAGACAGGTTATGATGCTCATACCCCCATAAGTTGCAGCCATTCACCAATTTCCATTACCCAAAGATCGGCTCAGATTGTCGCAGCGCAGCGGTTTGAACACTGTAGGAGTCCTCATACTTTTTGCCTCACGGCTCGTACAAATACGCACTCATCGATATTTCTAAAGTTGTCAAAAAGGTTTGGCCTATCGCTGTCATTTTTGCACAACAAGAAGGTTAGAACCAAGTGGAAAACCAATTGTTCCTATAAATATCGACCGATTAGCTGACCTGATTTCCTTGTAAGGATCGTTTAATCCAATTTTAGTTTTTTTTTTCTGTATCCGATTTGAATTGAATCGAAACATCACTTTGTATTGGATGAAAGCACAATACTTACAAGTAGACATCACCACTTCCCCGTTGCGTTAGCAAAATAACACAACTACTGTCATAAAGTAGGGGAAATTTAGCTGCTAATGAGCACTAGAAATATGGGAAAACTAAATGGAAACATGAATGTGGGAAAGCCATGTACTGTACAATATAATTTGATAGTTCCAAGACCGATTCTTGTCGAATCAGATGGGGGAACAATACGTGCCCATGTGCGTACACACGAATTTGCTGGAAGTGCACATTAATTGGCTCCTTGCACTGAAGCTATCGATGTAAACTTTAGCAGATAAACGGTAAACCCCTATCACTGAACCAAGGCCAAAGTCGGTCTCAAGGGTAATCAAAAGTCAAAAGATAGTACTCTGTTAATTCTCAAACTAAGATGATAAACAAAACAATAATTATATCATTATGTCATACGTAAGAGGTGATCAACATTCGGAAACTCTAACCTGAGGGACATTAAAGGAGATTGTACGAAAAATAAAAGTCAGAGAGAAAGAAACAACACAACTAACAATACAGTTCTCTCACTGCTACAATAATTTAAATCTGTTGAGATAATGGAGTAGCTCCTTGAAGTCGAAATGTTTGAGACGATAGTTGTAATTTGTCGGCTCGTGGCTTAAAAACGGCTTTTGAAATTTGAAAGCCAATGTTTTGATCATATTAAATTGAGTAATTGGAAATGTACTACAACAGTTTCTTCTTCCCATTGTTGAAGTATATATGATTGGCACAAGTCTATAAGAATTCTTGAAAAGGCTGTTTATAATAATTGAAGACCTGAATTGCAAAACATCCCAAGTCCGCCGGAGTATTTTTTCAGGAGGAACAAAAACAGTCCAAGGACATGGGATGTTATTCTGTTCCGCTGAAATTATTTTGTAAAAAATTTTGAGTTGGAGTTAAGATGTATTATTATGCAAGTGGATAGCCCTTGGAACATAGGTGCCGACGAACAGAAAAAAAAATGAAACTATGTTAAAAGTGGAGCCGACCGGGTAGCCGTGCGGTCTAAGGCGTTAGGGTAACGACTTGAAGGTCCCTGGTTCGAATCCCGGCAGGGGCATGCATATTTGTGGATTTTTGCTGGCTGTAAATGGGCGAATCGTCAAGGGCCGAAGTCAAAAGTTTCTAGACAGGCCCATAAAAAATTAAGTTTACCAAAGGTTTTTTTTTTTTAACGAAAAAATGTGGATTTGGGATGTTTTTTCAATTCAGGTCTTCAATTGTTCTTTCCAGATATCGTAATTTGAGAGTCTTCTTCGGGTATTACGAAATTTTTATTTAGTGAATGATATTTTGCGTAGCGATCTATTTGTCTTTCCGGAGGTATATTCAGAAAGTTCTTTCTTTCTCTCGAACAACACCTTTTCGACTCTTTTTCATGACGAACTCATACACAGAATACGAGCTGTCGTCTGTGTCAATTGGTTTACGTTCGACGACGAGCCGGCTTCCTCAGACTATGTTACTTCGTCATAGTAATCGACATTATCAACAAATTCAACATCATATTAATCCACTTCTAAAGTATATTCACTGTTCTTGTAGTTGTAGTGTGTACCCATACACTTCGGCAGAACATTGTAGAGATATTTTACTAAGCTGGCATCCTCTTTCATTGGTTGGATTCAACCTGAAATTGCAGCATAATCGCCGTATCACGTCTACGTCTTTGGCCATAGACTTACAAATGTTCAAAGAATTGCGGGTCATAGTAACCCAGTCAACACGGGGAGAGAGATAACAAAAAGTGACTCGTGACGCTATCAAGTATTTATTGTATATAGATGAGTAGATATTTGAATTCATGATCTTAGCAAAAAGTGGAAGAGGAAAAAGGAGAAAAAAAATGAACAGTGACAATAAAAGGTCTGAACCAGGTCGAATTACACTTTTTTAAGGTCCTATAAGCATAATACTAGAAGTGATATTTGTAGGTTGTGCTGACAGTATATCCTAAGCCTGTCCCATGCCTCAGAGATACTTTATTTGATTGTAAAGTACATTCACGGAAGTATGTGCTGCGGGTGTTGAATAAATAACATTTAGCTTTTTATTTAAATTACATTTATCGGCCAGGCAGGCAGTAAGCCGTGATATGTCTGAGGAAGAGACGTGGCAGGCTTAATCTAAAGGGTCACGGTATCAGTTTCTAACCACTTAAGCAAAATTGTGATTTTGGTGGTGTGTAAATATGCACAAAATATATAAAGAAGGAAAACAGTTAGGTAAATACATATCTTGACCGTGCACTACCGCTGTATAAAAGAAAAAAAAAACATATTTGTAAACCGCAAGAAATATAAATATGAGCATATAGCAAAAAACACCAGTTTCCAGCCACACACTAGCAATAACTGCCTGTTAAATCCCGGTTTTCTGTCACACTAGTTAAACTTACTCTAAACGTTTAACATAAATAACAGAAAATAAAATATAACCAAAAAATTTATAACAGTAAATATAACAAAATAGTCCACATTCTAGGCGTGCAAAACATATTAAATTGTGCTTGTTAATAGTGTTCTACCAAACGAAAACATCGCTTGTAAATATTACAAGCAGGCAAGAAAGTAAAGAAAAACAGGAACCTTTTAATGCCGTAGAACAAAATATGCCTTCGTTACCTACCGCAGGCAGTACTAGGGATAGTTCTAACTCTAAGCCTATCAGTGTAGTGATTCTGCCAGACCCTCCCCTGTATGGGGGTGTCACCCCCAAATCTTCGAGACCCCCAACTTTATTTTTCTTGCAGTCAAAAATCGATAGAAATCATCTAAAACTCCACTTACACCCTCCTAATTTTGACTTTACACTCCCAACTTGAAAAACCTGGCGGAATCCCTAGATCAGTGTTAAGACTCACTGCCTTGTAATCAATGGGTCCCGGGATAGATTCCCGTTCGGAACACTGATGGTTACGCTCACATTAAACTGTAAGTTCCGTCCTTATGACAATAACATCATCTTCATCCGGTTGAAGGCAATGGGAAACCACCATCGGTTTACCTGCATAAGAACTTCGGGTCAGGACCTGCCTTTGGGCTGAACATTAATCATCATGATATAAAACAAATCATTAAAGTTAGAAGAAAGGTTGAAAATTGGAAACTGGTATATTTTGCCCCATGGTCCATTCTACTGTGCTTTTTTGCCGGTGGCCGGAAACTGGTGCCATATGTAATTAACGTTGGGTCCAGTTAACAGCCATAATGACCATTTACTGACTTCACGCCAAATTTTTGAACCAGTAATCCAGCCACGCAATAAGTGCCAAAGTATTCAACAAAGTATTTATTTATTTTTAAAACTGTCGTGGCTGGAAACTGGTTCGTGGCCGAAAACTGGCGCCGTGGCCCTATAAGATAAATAGAAATTAAATACTACTAAATAACAGCTAGACTCCCGCAGTATATATTTCCGTGACTGTACAAACATCGGTTTTAGAACGATTGGAAAGTAAACCGTGTTTATTCCGTGACAGTTCTTTCCAACTAGTGACTGATATAGCAAGTTAGCAACTCGTACTAGCTTCTTATTGCAGCATTTCCGCGTGTAGAGTTGACCTTGGCAATTCTTTTAGGTATAATGAGACCTTACAAAACTATTGTCATTTATCATTATATCGCTAACAATTTTGAAGAACACATAGATATATAAGAGTTAAATGCATACATATTAATGCCAATAAGTTGGAAGTCATCTGCACGGGGCGTAAAAGTATCATTTATTTAAAAACATATCTATGCAAAATTAAACTGGAAAGAACAAAGCCCCTTCGAATGTTACTAGACTGCGTGAAGTGCATCAAAGATATGTATGTATCCCGCAGCGAGCATGCTGATTATCACTGACACGGATACTTTCAGATCACAATAGGGGTGAATCTAGGATTTTCGTGGGAACCGGTGAAATCGTCGAAAGACATATCGTCGATAAAACAAAAACGATCATAACGTCGAAAGAATTGGACAAATCGTCGAACGAAACGGTAAAGCGTCGAAAAACAAAAACGGTCACAACGTCGACAGAATTGGACAAATTGTCGAAAGAAACTGTCAAAACGTCGAAAGATATGGTCAAAACGTCGAAAGGCTAAACGGGCAGAGCTTCGAATGGCATATCATCCTTGTGGTCCAAGCGGTAATGTCGCGGAATTCGGATCAGCAATGGGTAGGCATGTGGGTTGGAACCCCACGGCCAACTATTCTGACTGAGGTTTCCCAGGATTTCCCCTCAGTTTCACCAGGCGAATGCAGGAATGAAGAAAGCGAATCTTAACAAAATTTGTATACTTCCTTGTATTCCAATATCACAATGGCAAGGCGTTGTAGATCTTAGATAGCAATATTATTCTATAGTTATAATGACAATCGTGATAGAATTCTAACAATCTAAAATGCAATGGTTTATTATGCACTTCTGTGAAGTGTGTTCATTTAAGTAATCATTTAAAGACAAAAGCCAATGAAAAAAATAACTGGGTTTTAAAGTGGGTTTTCAAGTGAAACACTGGTTTTATTGGGTTGGGCGTGTAATGTTACATATCTTACTAATTCGGGAATTATCTAAAACAAAGAATTTCTTCTACGTTTTTTCTGCGTCCGCACTGGAAATTCGATTTGTCTACTGAAGCATAGCTACGACATTGCACTCGTAGCAAAGATTTTCGCGCTCACTTGTGAACCGGACCTCCCGGAAGTGCGATTGCAATATGGCTTCCGGCGGAGAGGAATATAGTATAACCTACGAGTTTAATCAGAAATATTATCAAATAACAACAAACCATGAGGTGCACTTGCAGCTTCAGTCTGGTATTCATATTTAATCCGTCTTGCAGCTTCACATTCATATTTAATCTGTCGTCGATAAAAATCGGTAAGATATGTCTGACATCTTCCCGACGTGCCATATTTACTACTCTTTGTGCTATGCGATATTCAATTGTTCGTGTTCGTGGAACTTCAACCATACGCTTTATAAAATTCAACTGTTTATTGAGCATAAACGAAATTAGGCATCCGAAGGATCCGCTGTGGGCGCTCACTCACTGGAGATCACTCTCACTGAGCCGCTTACATGTCGTCTGCTTCGCAAGACTTACAAATCAAACGGCTCTCCAGTCTCCACCTCAACGTTGCCAAACTATCGCTTAGACCAGTATCATGCCATCATTGGCTACATTCAAAGGACTGAGCGGCTCACTGAGGACTGAGCTGAGCGCTTCGTGAGCGTCTGGGATCGGAAATCCTTCGGATGACAGTTAAGGTTTATGCTCAACGAACAGTTGAATATTATAAAGCCCATGGGTGAACTTCGACGAACAACAGAATATCGTACAGAGCAAAGAGTGATAAACATGGCGCCGTGCCAGGAAGATGTAAATGTACTTGTAAATATGTCAAGCAGTGGAAATATGCAAACAAGGTCCACAACTGGATCCTGTGTATTAAGAACTAAAATAAACTAGTGTGGAGGAAAGGTGAATCCATAGGACATTTCTGTTACCATCTTTTCCCTAAAAGCATTATGTTCTTTATTCCACCAGTAGTGAGCAGGCGTGGCCCATTACCAGACCCACGCCTTTCAAATGTACCAAGGTGGACGATTAGGGCTACTAATAACAGTGAGTCCAGTCAATATCCAAATGCAGAAATGCATTTATTTGTTCATAATTATTAACGTGAATTTCGGATTACTTGTACATTTAGAGATTAAGAAAATGTTTAACTAAATCGCACGGAGTAATATCTTGCGCAGCTCCTGATACTTACATCGAATTTTGTACTTTACTCACATTAGACTAGAAAGAGAAGAATCTGGGTGATATTTCAAACCTTGATGGCAAGGTTCTAGAACACTAGCCCCCCTCCACTTCCAAGTGTCCAAGTCAAGAAAGTGTTCTTTTCTTAAAAGTATTTCAAAAGAAGTTACATTATTCTCTACATATGATACTCCTGCAACCGGGTCAGCGTTCTAGAACCTTCCACTTTTACTAGCACTTTTTGGACTGCTGGTTGTCGCTAGGTATTTATATTAAAGCGTACGGTACTTACGGCAGAATAACTAACTGTCATAAAGTGCATCATAACCGAAGTAGCTTATATAAATTGCTATATAAAACTTTAAATATAATTTGCAGTTTCGAATCCCAATTTGAGCGCGGAAACGTGACTACCAACCTGGTCAATTTAATTTAGCAAATTAGAAACAGCTTAAGAATTCAATTTGTACGAAATAACTATTTATTTTAAACTCTTGTAATGCCACATTAAAATGGTCTTGCTCCTAACGCCAGAGTGATGTTTATATGAAAATAGCGATTCAGCTCTCTCGCCTCGCAGTGCCGTATTTCGGTGCAAGAAAACACACAACTATATATATATGTTTTTCTAATAATACAATTAATATGTTTTTCTAACATCTTACTATTCTGAAGTAGGAAGTGAAGTGATGATGACTTCCTGATATTTCATAGTACGTATTATTATACTCGTACGTAACGCTGAAACTTTCTGCTTGGGAAGCCATTTTGCCTATTCTAGCACTTCCGGCTCAAATAGAGCGTGAGATACCTTGGCTCGATAAAATGGCGGCGGCTCACAGTGAGTCGGAAATAGTCAGTAGCATTCAAATGACAAATTCATTGAGCGCTCATTGAGTGCTCAGTGAGCGCTCATCGCTTTGAATGCCTCCATTGGTGCCCGGAGTCACGTCTACCATAGTAAAGGACATAAACAGTTTTATTTGACTTCAAACCCTGCTTTTTTCTAACTCAAAACCACTTGTTCAAATTCAAGTTCTTACTTTAATTTCGATTTTTATTGTAGATCTTGCTTAAATGCATTTATATTTTCCTCAGTAATGTAAAGTTTCTGATAGCTCGTTTTCACCTTCAACTGGATGGAGATCACGTCTAAAGGACATGACCTAAAGTTTAAAGTGAAACCCGAATAGATGCGTACAATATGTACCCACTGCCCCACAGGTGTGGTAGTTATGGTCGCAATCCTCGCATAATCAACGGGAAGACAGCGCAGGTTGAGTGCTGATAACGCCGGCCATTTCGATTCAGGTTTCTCAAAGTTTTCCTCATCCCCATCAGCGGAATGTCGGAATTACGTTCAATACAGGCCCCGCCCGCTACCTTCCAGATCCCTTCTCACGCAGCAATAGAAAGAAAGGTGAGGGCCTGTAACAATAACGTACCGTAAACGTGAGAATGTAGTTTCTGATTCAGGTTTACCATTACCTTCTCCAGGACTGAGATAACTTCTAAAAAGATAGGCTTACAGCCAACGCCGGATCTATGATTTACTGGGTCTGGGCAAAGTATTTTTTCGTCTTTCTCATCTTAAACAATCAAATTTACATCGAAATGGCGCTCCCCAAATGCTCCTAATAAGCGACGCTCCAGGGCAAATGCCCCGTTCCCCCTCCAACACGTAGATCCGAGAGTATCTACAGTGACATGTATAATTCGAACCCAGGGCACTTGATTACAAGGCGATCAGCGAAACCTTTGTCCACCAGGACAATTGAAAACCTGAATTGCAAAACATCCCAGGTCGACCGCAGTACTTTTTCAGGAGGAACAAGAACAGTCCAAGTTCTTCGCATTCAGCTGATTTTTTTAAAAAAAATAATAAAGGTTTCTGTGGTGGAATTAGGACTTAATATTTATGCAAACAGATAGCCCTTGTAACATAGATACCGACAAACAGAAAAAAATGTAAGTACGAAAAAAGTGGACTTGGGATGTTTTGCAATTCAATTCTTCAATTGAAGCCCTCACTGCCAAAAAAGGGGGGAAATTTTATTTCTATTTTACAAGTTAACATTACCCAAGCCGAATTTTGTCCTGTATCTAAGGTGCCTACAAATATTTGTAAAACGGTCACCGGAGGCAACTAGTAAATTTTGTACTAATTTTTGCCTGCTGGCCTCAATAACAGTAGAAAAGTAGAAAAAATATATTTATTACATTCCGTAGCCAGAAAGTGCGTGAGCCATGAAACGGAGTCTAACAGCTACGTACACATTTACCTCCAGGCCCATGAGCCAACCGTGGTACACAAGTAAAAATAGCAAAGAGAGCAAATTATTACAAAAATGTTCATGTTACGTTATTTTATTTTCTAACTTCTACGTTGAGCAAGCATTACTGGGAACTGGAATGTGCCTTTTGGGAATTACCAAAGCACTCGATAGATGCACATGAAAGCTTCACATCCTGTACATCTTGTTGTAACACGTTTCACTCTTCTGCAGCTTCATTTCTGTTGGTGGTTTGTCTTTTTCTTTTGAAGCACCCTGTGCAGCGACGTCTTGTTGTTGATTTTTTCCTTCCACCTCGACGAACTAAACGAGTTGTCTGCTTGAGAAACAACGCATGTTGAAGTATCTGTTGATCTTAACTTTCAAAGAAATGGAGATACGTATATCTTTTCTTTAAATTCTGTAATCTGCATTGGAGGTTTCATTCCCTTCTTAACCATACTGAAAAGAACCCAAGTATTTACAACACATATATTTAAAAATAATTTCGAATATTATTTTCCGATGCCATTTGATTGTCTTCCGAAGAGTCATCGAATAACTGGTGAATTAAGTTGGCCATACTGGGGTCCATTAAGTTGCCCCCACCACCACCACACCAAATTTGAGAAATATATATAGCCTATCGTTTTGCACCCAAGTTTCGCGTTTTGCACCACAACGGTTACAGAGTTATAAGCACATATATTTTGAGGGGGCCAAGTTAATGGTAGCCCCCTTGAGTCAAAATTTTCGAAAACAGATAGCTTATCGTTTTGCACACGTTTTGCAACGCAATAGTTAAAAAGTTATAAGCTCTTTTATTTGAGGGGGGCCAAGTTAATGGTAGTCCCCTAGAGCAAAATTAAAAAAAAATCAGTCTGTGACATATAGTGCAACAGATTGCACTCGTTTTGCACCCAAGTTTCGCGTTTTGCACCACAACGGTTACAAAGTTATAAGCTCTCAAATTTGTGTGGAGCCAAGTTAATGGTAGACCCCTAGAGCAAAATTTAAAAAATCAGGCTGTGACATACAGTGCAACAGATTGCACTCGTCTTGCACCGTTTTGCACCCGAGTTTCAAGTTTCCCCCCGCAACAGTTAAAAAGTTATAAGCTCTTCTATTTTGAAGGTTCAAGTTAGTGGTAGCGTAATTTTTTTCGGAAACAAGATAGTGTACTGGTCTGCGCTCGTTTTGCAGCTCCATGGTTAAAAGTTAATAGCTTGTATATTTTGGGGCAGCCAAGTTAATGGTAGACCCTACAGCAAAATTTCCAATTTAGACCGTGACATATAGTACAGTTAGGGTAAGTGCACATTGTTGATAAAAAATTGAGAAAGAGTCTGTCGATTTAAAAAATCACTAAAATTTTTAGGCTCCCGCACTGGGAGACTTAAGTTTCTCAGCATTGAAATAGATTTAAAATAACTTGCTGCAAGTTGTTTCTGGTTTGTAAAGAGCTTTGTAAACTTCGTAGTTTGGGCCATTTTAGTAATTCATGACTTCGGCCCTTCTTGATTCCACCAGATGTCTCTAAAATCCACAACCATCCAGGTTCCAGCAGAGATTTGAGTCCAAAACCTTGGAGACGCTGGCCTTTAGTCTGAGACAACACGACTATCGCGGTCGGCTGCTCTTCATTTAAGATGAAGCAGAAAAGACAAAAGAAAAGCCATGGGATTCATTTAATTGCAAGGCAGAGACTTTATATAGGCAGTTTTATAAACTAGTTACATCTTTGAATTTCAAAATTTATTTATTGCCTTTTAGCATCTCTATCTCTGGGCGGGATAAACTAGGTAGAGGATGGGGAAGATATCGGCCAGGATCTTAATTAAGGTACCATCCCCAGCATTCGCCTGGTGAAAGCGAGGAAAACCTGTCAGGATGGTCAACCGTGGAGTTCGAAATCGCGTGCCTACCCTTTACCAATCCGAAGTCGGCGCCGTTAACACCTGGACCACGGGGGCTGAGTCTTTGCATCTTTGAGAGAAGACAAAAAGAGGTTCTATTATTATTTCAGGATAAGCATGATTGGAAAGATTTTATAATTTGTTATTCGCTCTTGGTCATAGCATATAACGCACCAAAATACTAAACTTTTTGACTGGGTGTATACAGCCACAAGAAATATTGGCTGTAACATTAATACACTAGGACAGTGATGCTCAACCTACGGCCCGCGTACCAAATCTGACCCGCAACTTTTGCCTTTCCGGGCCGCCATATACAGTATGTTGCATTTGTTTGCCATAATCATGTCGCAAGAAGGTTTTATTTCTACTTCTTAATCTATACATGAAGTTAACAGAACTCAACTGAGAAAATGCAACCCATACTAATAACATAAAGTCATGTTAAAAATTATAAATACCACAAAACTATTTTAATTCTTTGGTTTTGGCCTTTTGCTATTTTCACAAACATAGAAGAACGTGCTAAATTTTAATGTTTCACATGGGCAAAACGAAGTTGGGTATCACTGCACTAGGACTAACGATAAATATTTACTTCGCGATAATTTTGAGAGAGAATTTTACAAAGATAACACATAATTCGTAAGTTGTAAGAGAAAATAACAATTCTTGAACTTAATAAACCACTTCCATAATTATATGTTTGAACACAAATTATAAATTTATTTCAAAATATCACTTCTACGTTTCTGCACTTTGTCTGTTTACTTTTTTGGACTTCTAATACAAATAATTCAACATTAAACGATTACATGCTTTTGCTGCAAATCACAATACTTAATGACTAAATTACTCCTTACCATGTAGTTATTTGTAACTACTTCTTTCTGAGGCCCCTCTACCGAAGTGAGCAATTCAATTGCTAGTGCGCGCGGACAGATTTAAACACATGCGTAATACACTACTTCTGCAAACCATAATTTGATCACCTCCGAAATAGCCCATGTTTCAATTATTGTATCACGGTGATTTTAAAATTACCAGTGTACGCCCTGTCATATAGTGATACGTATTTCTTGTTCGCAATTAAAATGTTGACAAGAAAAAGTGCTAGTGCGCCATAGGTCTAAGCTGCGCTAACAAATATTTACTTGGATGTCTTCGACAATAACCACTTCAATCATTCGCATCGCATTCGTAAGACCGCCTATTGTTGTGTTAATTTTATTAACTTAGAAGTTACTCTATGAAAATACTTTACTGTTAATCAGCAAGCTAAAATAAGTGTAATCTAAAAACTATTTGTTTTCACTGAAAAATAAAATGAGGCGGGTCACCAATTAACTTGTCCCCCTCCCGGAAAAAATAACCTTCCTCTAACAATTTAAATATTGCGGTGCAAAACTACCGCAGTGCGATTCCACAACACTATCTATTTCTCCTTTTTAAAATTTGACTAGAGGACTATCATTTTCTACTCCCGTAAAATATATTTGCTTATAGCTTTTTAACCGTTGCGGTGTAAAACGAGTACAATCTGTTGCACTATGTGTCACTGTCTGATTTTTTAAATTTTGCTGTACGAGTCTACCATTAACTTGGCCCCCACTCAAATAAAAGAACTTATAACTTTTTAACTATTGAGGTTCTAAACGGTGCAAAACGATAAGCTATCTGTTTCCGAAAAAATTGACTGAAGGGGGCTACCATTAACTTGGCCCCCCAAATATATGTGCTTATAACTTTGTAACTTTGTGGTGCAAAACGCGAAACTTGGGTGCAAAACGATAGGCTATTATTTCTCAAATTTGGTGTGTGTGTGTGGGGGGGGGGGACTTAATGGATCCGAATAACTGCTCACTTGATCTGAGAGATCAATGAATAATTTTGCGCAACTTGCTTACCAGGTGTTTGCTAGTGTTGTCTTGTTGCGCAA
>JAGDQP010009291.1:14791-59787 GCA_022664845.1 Lepisma saccharinum
ATATCTGTATGTGTGTGTGTGTGTGTGTGTGTGTGTGTGTATTCGTCCATTGAGTGCTGGTAAATTATTCTGTTCTTTTTCGCTGACACAACTAGAGTTGCCAGCTAGGAAAATGAAAAAAACACGTCACGAACCAGAATTGAGCAGCATGCTCTGGGGGGAAAATAAATGTATTTTTATATTTTTCTAATCACTTCAACGCAGTGTCTTTTTCTAAAAGCCGTAAATAAATAAATAAATCATATTGGCGATCCGATCCACTGCATTACAGACCTCAGAACGGGACATCATTTTGTTAACCTACATTCCTGAAGTGTCTCGCGCGTTGGAAACTCTGTATGCAATGAGAAAATTCCTGACTCTGAATAGCGATGCTACGTCTCACGCGCGACCCTCGAGCTCTACGTAACGATAATGGAGTGACTGCTTAGTGTCGAAAGATAGACGCCAGAGCAAATATTTAAACTCGTTTTTCCACTTCCAGTCTAATCCAATGTGGTCCAAATTTTAAGTTCTGACACAATGCTTCTTTTTATGTGCGGTCCGTTTTTTTTATTTGAGTTTCAATTCCTGAGTTATTCATATAAAAGTATACCATACTCTGCATTTATAAAAAAAATTGCAAAGAATATTTATGTTTTGCAAGAATTAAGACATAAATAAAAAAAACGGGCCGCACAGCGATATCAAGCGTAAAAGCCTCTGTTAGAACTGAGAATTTGGTCCATATTGGTTTAGACTGGAAGTGGACAATCGAGATAAAATGCCCTCTCCGCTTCCTGGCTTCATATATTCATGAAAGTTTCAATGGCCAGCCCAGTATCGCTTTCAGGCAGAGGTCACTGCACGCGACTCATGTTACTTTAATCGCGAAATCATAATTTTTAAGCTATGGCATTTTATCGTTCCGTTCCAAATGCTGTGTATGTACATTGTTACGCTCATTCAGTGAATCTAGTGATGAGCAAAACTGCTTCTATAAATAGGAATGTAAGATTTTTTTCTCTAGCAAATTTGCAATGCATGTGTACTGTTTTTTCTGGTAGTCCCCAGCAAGTCGCAGTATTAGACTCACTCGTTAAGAAACGGTTGCCCCAAGCTAGTAATATTCGTTGGAACTTCCTGTTCAGAAGCGTAAATACGGCCACGAACTGTCTTCAATCTACTGGGCTGAAGAATTTCAACCAATATCAGGAGTTGTGGGCTTTTTAGATTAGACTTTATAGTTCAAAATAGCTTGGAGGAAACTTTTAGTGAATCTTCAAAAAAAAGATATTAGCAATAGCAAAAACAGTCACACAAATTTCTGGTCACGAAAAATAAAAAGAACTATCAAATTCTATCCTCTATATCAGCGTTTCTCAACCTGTGGTCCGCGACAATAAGACAGGTGGTCCTCAGGTGAACTTTAAAATAAATTAGTTAAAATGATTGATATGAAATATCTGCTAAATTAACACTTCACTCATCAGTTAGGAAGACAGTTATTTTCAGACCATCACCGAATGAGTTAGATAAGTGATTAGGACAGTAGACTTGTGTTCGGAGGTCGCGGATACAAACCCCTGGGCCAGCCATCGTCACAGCATTTTCCGTAGTTTATCCTCAGTCATTCCGGGCCAACGCTGGGATGATGCCTTTATGATAGGTCAGGGACGCTTCGTTCAGATTCCTAGGTTGTTCATTCAGCCTTTCATACTCATCTGTGCACTTTCGCAGTCGCGACCACGAACTCCTCGAAGCAGAGAACCGCCGCGGCAATTGGAAGCATAGAAAGACGAGTAATAAAAGATGGGTGAAGGGATCAGGAATATGGTTGTACTTCCTGCCTGCTCATTTTAAAAAACTTCAGAGCAGAGAACCGGCAAGGCTTGTACTAAAAGAGGGCTCAAATGAACAATATGGTGGTTGTTTCCCTCGCGCCCGCGAATAACCCAAGAGGTTGAAATGCAACGTTTCCCTCGCTGTGTTGTCTGACTCGAAACAAACAGATGTTGTCCATATTTCAGCTAACTGGTTGATTGGTATTTACTGTTTCCATTTTCGTGGAAGTGTTCAGTATCCCTTGTGAAATACTGAGTGATAGTTGGAAAAAGTGAGTTGTGCGTTAACTTCAGTTTTTGTATATTATGTGAGATTTTTTAAAATGGAAAAGTGGCTTAAATCGGGTACTTTGAAAAGAAGAGTGAGTGAAACGTGTAGTGTTAACGTGCATTCCGACTCCAAGGCAAGTGAATTTGGCTGTATTAAAGAAGAAGCAAGCAGTTCAAAGAAAAAATATAGCAGAAAATATGACAGCTCATAATCTGGAATTCAGTTTTACCTGTTGTGGTGATGAAAGTGAGCAGAAACCCCAGAGTGTTGTGTGTTACGAAGTGTTGTCGAATGAATGCATGAAACCGGCTAAACTCCGACGCCATTTGAAAACTAAGCATTGTGATGTGAAACATAAGCCATTCGAATATTTTCAGCGACGTTTAGGGACGTTAAATCATGGGAAAGCTTAGTTTCGAGCGTTTGTTCGGTTAATAACAAGTCACTGGAAGCATCATATCTCTTAAGTTTGTGCATAGAAAAAACGGGAAAACCTCATTCTATCGGGGAAAATTTATTACTTCCGGCTAAAAAAGATGTGGTAAATACTATGTACGGTAACAAAATCGTAAAAGATATTGACTTGATTCTGTTTTTAAGTGACACTGTCGGTAGCAGAATTAACGATATGGCAGGTGACGTAGAATCTCAGTTAATCGAGAGAATTAAGAAAAGCACATATTATGCGTTACAGATAGACGAGACTACTGATGTTGCACACTATGGGCAGTTAACGTGTTACGTAAGATATGGGCACTATAACATTATTCATGATGATATTCTATTTTGTAAGACTTTGTCAACGCGAACAACGGGGGAAGAAATATTTGGCACTCTCAATAATTACATGAGGGACAAGTGCATAGATTGGGGGAAATGTGTAGGCTTCTGTTCAGATGAAGCTCGTGCCCTTACTTGTAGACATAGCTGCGTAGTTCCTAAGCTCAAGGAAGTGGCTGCTAATGTGACTTGTGTACATTGTTTCATACACAGAGAAGCGTTAACATCTAAACGAATGCCACCTCAATTTAAAACTGTGCTAGAAAGTGCTGTAAAGCTAGTAAAGTTTATTAAGGCCCGGCCTTTAAACAACAGGTTATTTTCAGTGTTCTCCGAAGAAATAGGCAGTGAACTTATGAACCTTTTGCTTCATTCTGAAATTCGATGGTTTTCCAGGGGGAAAGTGGTAAGAAGGTTATCTCAATTAAGACATGAAGTTTTATTGTTTGTAAGTGAACACGATTCTGATTTTGCATCACTTCTTGTGGACGAAGTTTGGTTAACAACATTATCCTACCTTTCGGATATTTTTACAAAATTAAATGAGCTAAATTTCTCCCTGCAGGGAGGATCTCTAACCGTTCTTGAGGTCTACGACAGAAAAAAAAACTGCTGTTATGGATTAGTTATGTAAATCACAGAGTATTTGCACCTTTTCCAACACTGAATTCCTTTTTGATGGAAAATTACATAATTGTTGATTCTAAATTTGTTGAAAGAGGTTTGTGATCTCGTGGAAACTCAGAAACAGAAATTTGAAACCTATTTTCCAAATATTTTTTATAACAAGTTTCTCTGGGTACGCAATCCATTTCATTCTGGCAATCACGAGAACAATCTTTCGTTATAAAAAAAAAAGGACAGTTAATTGAGCTTTCTAATGATAGTAGACTCAAAATGCAATTCAGAGATCTAGGTTTGGCTCGATTTCGGATATCCTCTTCAGTGCGAAATGAGTACCCCGAACTGTCCGAAGATGCACTGGAAATTGTGATGCAATTTTCCACAACATATCTTTGTGAGAAAGGATTTTCATTGCTCATTGAAATAAAATCAAAATACAGAAATCGTCTCAGTGTGAATGCCGATCTTCGTCAAAATTTGACCAATATTCAGCCAAACATGCAGCAGTTGTGCAAGGACCGACAGGCTCAACCATCTCATTAAATGTAAGTACTATCATACAGTGGTGGCTCGTGTCACAAATAATAGGTGAAGTACTATTAAAACGTTCCTACTATTCTCGTTCACTAACATTTATCCTGGGATTTCTGGGCCCAGACAAGACAATGATAATGCCACTATCCGCTCCTAGATGATGCTGACTGACTTTCTGGCCCAATTAGTACTTATTAATGCTTATTTAGTTAATGCATATCAAAATAATAAGTAAAGCTGAACTTCACCAACCTCACACGATGAGCCGCCACTGCTATCATATAACTCGTAATTAACCTTTATTTTGGAAAAAATTGAAATTTGCTCAATTGTGATAAATTTTTAGTTGTTTATTTATAATTTAATTAGTAATGTTTGTATCAATATTCAAAACAGTTTTGTTTACGTTTATTAAGCAGTAAATGGCACAGCACACATCAACGGTTGGTATTATGTGAATGCGTAACAAATAATTTAGTGGTCCATCCGCAGAAATGTTTAGACTCCTAACTGGTCCTTGGACTGAAAAACTTTGAGAAACGCTACTCTATATTATAACTACGATATTTTCCTAAGTTTTCTGAAAATTAGAACTAACTTAATTGACTACCGCCTCTTTATTTGATAATCTGTTCACTTCCTCTTTGTGTATGCGTTACATAACTTAACCATATGTTGATTGTAACTGATTAGCTACTCAATCCTCTCACACAGTGAAAGTCCAGGCTCGCAGCGAGGGGCTGAGCCAACCGTAAATTTCCCGTTCCCCAATACATATATTTAATTATTATGTATGTTTCTTAAACCCAAACCCTTCCCTAAATTTCTCGTGGCCCCCCTACTCTTTGTAGCTGACGGCAGGCCTGAGTGCAACACCCAGTGGAGACAACCACTGGGAGCTACTGGCTTACCACTTTTTTCAACGGTGACCATTCAATGTGATGTTGAAAACATAAAAACGTCAGGTTTATCTTTCCACTTCAAAACCATAACCTTTTGTTAACCAACACTTTGTGCAGAAATAGACTGCTTTTCTGAGCTTATTTTCTACTATGGATTTTCCTTTCTCTTTGATCTTTGTGAATTAACAGGATGTGTTTCCTCTCTCAATAGTTCACTGGCTAAGGAGGCTGTAGAATACCGTTAACATATTGTGATTTATATAGCAAATTATTAATAATACATGATACTTATATATTTGAAGAAACTTCACAAACCAAAAATATATGAGTCAAAATAACCAACAAGACAAATTCTGTGAAAGCAGAACTTAAATATTCTACCAGGTGTATAAGCTTAAATCCGCTGTTTGTCCATAGATGGCGTTCGTGAGCTTATGAAGCCAGCATGGGCACGCCAGACCTATTGTGTGGATGAGTTGGACCTCTGGCAACACAAATCAGTGCCATAATCAGCAAGTGCAGACAACGACACACAGTGTTCCGTTGGTAAGCATGGCTAGTTTTGTGCCAGAAAAAGAGCATATGCGGGAAGCTCTGCTTTTCTGCTTCCATTTGAAGAAATCGGCTGCGGACGCGCATCGAATGCTTGTGGAAGCCTATGGTGACAGTGCTTTATCGGAAACAACGTGCCGAGATTGGTTTCGTCGGTTCAAAGATGGAAATTTTGACCTGAGTGACAAGAAGCGTGAAAATCGGCCCAGGAAGTTTGAGGACCATCAATTGCAGGCACTGTTGAACGAGGACGATACCCAATCGCAACAAATGCTTGCTGAGCAATTGGGCGTTACTCAAGAAGCCATTTCCATGCGTCTACGTGCCATGGGAAAGATTCAGAAGATCGGAAAATGGGTGCCGCATGAATTGACCGATCGGCAGCTGGAGAGACGCCAACATGCATGCGAAATGTTGCTCGCCAGACAAAGAAGAAAGTCGTTCCTGCATCGGATAGTGACGGGCGATGAAAAGTGGATATATTTCGCGAATCCGAAACGCCAGAAATCGTGGGTTGATCCCGGCCAACAATCAACATCTTCCTCGAGACCAAATCACTTCGGACGGAAGACGATGCTGTGTGTTTCGTGGAATCAACAGGGTATCGTCTACTTTGAGCTGTTGCAACCGGGTCAAACTGTCAATGCCCACCGCTACCACCAACAACTGATCAACATGCACCGTGGTCTGTGAAAAGAGGCCGGAGTATCAAAAAAGACATGACAAGCTGATATTCCTCTACGACAACGCCCCATCGCACACGTCAAAAATGGTCCAAAACTACTTGGAGACACTGAAGTGGGAGGTGCTACCCCATCCCGCTTATTCACCAGACCTGGCCCCTACAGATTACCATCTGTTTGCGTCGATGGGCCACGCCCTCGCTGAGCAGCACTTCGATTAGTATGCAGACGTCCGAAAATGGCTTGATGAGTGGTTTGCCTCAAAAGAGCAGGACTTTTTTTTTTTTTTGGCGTGGTATCCACAAATTGCCCAAGAGGTGGGCAAAATGTTGTAATGAAACCAGTTGCACCACAAGTGTTGTGGTTTCATTAAACACCACCCAGTTTTCCAACACACACTTTTCAAGCATACAATATCGCTATCAAAGCCTTAAACCCATGTGCATTGAGTAACTAAGCGATGTTTGACGTGGCATTCACACACTTATAAGCAAATTACAGACAATAGGTTCGTTTTCCTTAGAAAAATAAATCGGAAGACGACAATTAAGATTAAGTTATCGAAAAAGTTTATTAACTGTTAAACGAAAAATAAGTATCCAATTACTGGAAATAAATTCTTTCTGTGAAAAAAATAAAAAAAAATCTATGAGAATTAACTTTGAATTAACAAACTCTTTACGGAAACGGAATTGCTGAGAAAATACATCAGAAATTAAATCTCTTATATCAGTTAGCTCACAGAAAACTACGTTTGAGAATTTCCTTGAACTACGTTTGAACGAAAAACAAAATAACATAAGTAAACTTATATTCACAGCATATCAATATCCATTCTATGAAGAAGAATAAAAGATCCGGTTCACTTTCTTCACAAATATTCATAATATATGAACACATAGAGTTATACTATTTTTGGTAGTAATTTTAACTCACCTTCTTACAGCTACCAAAATCGTAGTTCAGGCTCATGTTAGGACTTACTTATCAAGAGCTAAATACCGCTCCTCCAGAAAAGCATTGCCAAAAATGGAAGACCAGAATGACTGCCTCATATAAGAACACAGAACGAAAAATAATTCTGCAAAAAAAGAAAAACTGCAGACATTTGTGTCCCTCATCAAACCATTGGCGTTGAAGGAAAAGCTAACACCTTCTTTCAAAAAGAAACGTACTCACATTCGCCCTTCACTTCGATTTCCAAATTACAAACCACACTATGAAAATCTATATGCCACGTACCAGTGATTTGACACAACTGAAGCTCTACGCTTCACGCCACATGGACGGCCAAGTTCATGAATCAACAACCAATCATATTACAGATATCAAGTCACACTTCTAACGAGCCAATCATGTAATACCTAAACCCTCTATAGGCAATAAATAAGGTACCTACCCTCTAAAGCACAATTCCCCAAACATCATCATCCGAGCCAAGAATACATCTTTCATCTCGAACTCCAAAATACAATATCATTACAATGTGTAGCTAGTGAGGGAAAGTACTTTGAATAAGTTGCTTTGTGCTTTCTATGAACACACCATGTGTTTTGCTGACTACAAAACAGCGGATTTAAGCTTATACACCTGGTACTTCCGAGAGGCATAAAATGAGTAAAACAATTCTCGTGTAAATCAATGGAAAGGTTATGCCAAGATGGCGGGGTTGATCTACATCGTAAAGCATGGATCTGCCTTTTTATCTGCTCTTAAATATGATTCATTATATAATAAATTATTTACCTCAACTATGATTTTGCACGGCAAAACAATATATTTGCTCCTTAATAATTTTAATGTTTTTCTTCCTATTATTCCAAAAACAGACAACAATTTTTCCAACACAAGTTCCATCAGGTTTTCTTTCCACTTTTTCTTATTTTATTTATTTTTAATGTTTTATTAAAAGTAGAAACATAATTCCACCAAAAGGTCCACATGCCCACCGAAATGACCCAGGAGTTCATTGAACGAAAATCAGAACCTGATCAATCCTATGGCATAAAGACGTTCTGAGAACGAGACTGAAAAGTGAAAACTTAGCTTCAATGTGGTACCATGGAATGAAATCTATGAAGTATTGGGTATTGAAACAAACTTTAGAATAAACAGATGCACATTACTCACATTTTGAACCATGTCATATTAGTACATTCTTTAATAGATTTACTACAGTGAATTACAAATAAATTCTTCATTGGTTACAGCGGTAATTCCAAATGAAAACTCTGAAAATGAGAATTTCAACACACATAGAGGCTATATGCTCGTATAGTTTGTGTAGATTAATTTAGATTGGCTGTACAAATCAATACTTTTGACTTGATTAAAGCAATTTCGCTATTTCAGACTTTTATTAAATCTCAAATCACACCACTTTGGTTGCCTTCCCACTGTTCCTAGCATTTGGAATTTACGGTGGACAAAGAATTATTGTTTAGCTAGTTGTAATCATTCTTACCTTCTATTACCATTTGTTTTAGTGATGAGACATAGATCATGCTTAATTAGAAAAATAAATGATTTGTACATCCGCCTAAACTTAGTCCTTTGTCTCAATAATCCTCCTCTTATTGTGAGGCAAAGGACAAAATAGACAAAACCACTTTAATGGAGAATGATGAATTGCACCTTAAGTGAGGAACTAGCATCTTTGCACCCTAACACACAGCAGGGAGCAGTCTGTCTTCGCGGATGTTCATGGTTCTTTTCATCATTTTTGTTGGGAGGTCATTGATCTTTGTGAGGAGACAAGAAAGGAGCAGCCCAACAGAAGTCATTTCTATAGAATAAATGCAAGACTGCTACCAACTTCAATTTGTATTCCAATACCACTGTAGTGTTTGCAAATCGAAATTACAGGAATTTTTCACGATAAAATGTCGAGGAAGATTACCTATTAAGAGGGGGTGTTCAGTAATTTTCCTTAGGGGCGTATAGCTTAAGTCTAGGGAGGTTGTTAGTGAGTTGTAAGGGGATGCAGCGTACTCTCTGATATCCTTTGCATAACAGATTCAAGTTAAAATTGGTTTGGTCATTTAAATACTCTAAAACGAGACATTTCGTAATGTATAATAGTGCAGAACAACAAAAGTAATCGTTATTGTAATTTCATGAATAAGAAACGAAAACTCTCATCTTAATCACTTGCTTAACGGAATGCATGGAAGAGTGGGTGCAACCATGGACCTAACTTCAACATCATGTCAGAAATATCAGATGAAGGCAAATGACCAGCGAATAATATTCAGTGACATCAGAACACACTAGATTAAACTCTCCCATGTAGGTAAAATGACTACCACCCTTCGGAAAATCGTATTTTACAATTTTTCTCTTCAAGTGTCCATTTACTGGTGCGTTTACCTCATATTTTTACAGTGGTTTTAGAAAAAGTGTTAACTTTCCTACATCCTGTCTTTATTCCATCTAGTGATTTGCTGTCTTTTGCTTTAACCACTGTGGTTTTGGGGCTGTTGAGAAAGAATGTCGGTTATGTACTTCATCAACTTAGACATGGAATTTAGTGACATAAAGAGAGTATTTTATTTACAACATAACTTTAAGCACGAGCGTGTAGAAGTTTTATGCGTTATTTTTCCATTTCATAACACCTGGTATTTTTCACAGCCTAAGCATTTGCAACTTTCAGCGTAGCGAATGAATCAGCAGAGGGCGGGGTTACTTATTAATATTGTTTCAGGAATGATTTCATTGAATATAAAACAAACTAACCTACGTTTCTTAACTATTTTTGAAATTTTAATAAAATTTTGAAAAATGGGAAAAGAGTCGAAAGGTAGCAAATATTTAGAAGTACAAAGAGGAAAACTAAATATCAAACACCACGCCAGGATTCGAACTCGGGGCGCCGATTCTGCTATTCGGTGCGTTAATCACTACACCAAGCCGGCGACTCCCCATACCTTGTTTTGCACTAGTATTTAAGCTTCACGTAGTTCAGCACAATGCTTCCCCTACCGGCATAATTCCTAAATCATATCACTATATATATGATGGGACTTCAGTGCAGTTGGGCGATAGCGGAAGGACAACGAAAGAAAATTCAAGAGTCTGTCAAATTTAACCAACTTCCTCCCAGTTATGCAAGAATGTTGATCCAAGAAGTTGGTTTCATGCTTGTTTACCGATTTTCAAACAATATCAAGTCTGCGAAGTTGAAAACAATAAATTGACAACTTCGTTACAAGCTAGCATGCTATCTGGGATGTCACTCCTACTACAAGAATATCCAGTAGTATTGTCAACAAAGCTCCGGTCAGGAAAGAAATTTGATTATTTTTAAAGATTACAGGAACTCCTTAATTTGTTGAAACTTTTAGCTAGAAAATGGCACGGACAACAAGCACCCCAAACGTTTCGATTTCTCTTTAACGTTTTTTAGAATACTTTCTATGTATATCCTGGTGACAAATAAACAGAGAGAGAGAGAGAGAGGGCGTTCCCTGACGTCTAGAAAAAGTTCCGGGGCGATACCTCAGCTTGCACTGGCTTCACTACACCCTTGTATAATATGTAATGTATGTTTAAATAAATAAATTTAAAAAAAACATATTTCTCTCTCTCCCAATGTCGCTTAATAAACAATATTATCATATTTTTAATTTTAAGGTACCTTTTCATTTTCTTCCTTCTGTTTTCTTATCCATTTTGAAAAAATAATTGTATATTTCTGTTGGAACTTGGAAATAGAACAGACCGTGAAATGAGTGCGTAGCTGCTGCCACCTGTTATGGATCTTTCAGATCTCTGCTGATTCTTTTAACATCATTCTTATAACGTGCTGCCACGTGTGGCATTTCGTTGAACTACATTAATAGTAAGTTTTGTTTTTTGAGTGAAAAGGGTACGAATGGTAAATTTTTATACAGACGGTGGATTTTTGGATTCTTTAAATTAGGGTTTACGTGCCAAAAATAGGCCCTTTACAATCTCAAATTAAGCATTAAAAAGCAAAATAGGCTCTTAAAATAAAATATAAGAATTGCATAATTTTAACAGTGGTACACACACTTTTTTTTTAATGAAAATTTTATAACATTGTAGTGCACAGAACTCCAGCAATGTGACTCTTAGATTTATAGAGAAATATATGTATAAACTCAGTACTTTGGTTAGAAAAAATATTTTGGGAAGTTCACCTCTATTTCAAATGCGCCCATATTGGTTGACACTGCGCGTTACTTCCTCTCGATTCCGGCTTGCGGCATGCTGTCTTGTTCGCGGATCGCCTTCCTGCCCTCTGCTAACACTTCACATAAGGAACTGGGTTGAATCCTTTTTTGGAGGTCCAACACTGATGATGAAGATAAATGCATTGGATCGTTTCACAACTAATGAATTTCTTTTGTGGGTCATTATTTCATTCATTACACTAAATGCTCTCTATCATTCAGAAGTTGATATTGAAATAGTGTCAAATTATTCTTAACGTTGGTTTAAAATCCTCATGACAATTACTGTTATCAATATACTTACGAGAATCATTAATAATTTTTTTCTTCAGGAATATGAAGCTTATATCCACTACGGAGGGTCAGTTTTTCATGTAGAGAAATTTCAATGTTACTACGTGCAGAAGTAAAGCTTTCATGAGATACACGAGTTTCATTCTTTACAAGTATATTGCACAGAGGGCTCCTAGGATCCTAAAGAACTGGCCACGGTCTATTGACACTGCTTTTGAATTATGATGCAGATCAATGTTCTTAAATTTCACAATTTCAAGATTTAATTGTTTCTTCAGCTGCACATTGACACAAGAACTCAGACAGTTCTTCTAATAGCATTGTCAGCATAAGATAAGATTATGCTTCTTTTTTACAACTGCAATGAGAAGTCACTCAATTCATCATTCCCAACTTCAATACAAATTCTTTTGAGGTAAAGATATTGGAAAGTCCCTGGTATTTTGCCCTCTCTTCTGGTTCTCTTGTCATGTCATTCTTTGCAGTACTAAAATGTATTGCTAGTGCACCGTAATTTTCCCATATGGAATCACAGTACGCAGATTCGACTACACATATCTTATTGTAAATATCTTTCCAATTTTCTTTATTTGTTGCTCTAATGATACAACACATTCCATCAATTTTCTCCTATTCTTTGGGGACATATTATATAGAGAACAGAGTTCATAAAAAAATATGGGTGGAACTGATTAATACCTAGGACATTATTTCTCGTATTATACACTAATATTTCCAACCGCTGATTTGAGCAATGCCAAACAATTAGATTGGGAAATATATTTATTAACCCAGCTGCAACTCCATTTTTCTTGCCCAACATTGCTGAGGCTCTATGAGCAGTAAAACCAACTAAGTTTTTTTTTTATCTTCATTCATTCCATCCGATCATAAATTACTTAAAATTGCATCTTTTATGGCTGCGGTTCTAGTGTGATTAAGTTCCACAAGATCCCAGAGAAAAGACATGGACATGGTTTCAAAATTTTCTAAAAATGCACACATTAAGAGGGTTCCTCACTCCAGTTCCCCCATTTTTAATATTTATCAAAATATTTCAAAAACTAAGAGTACTATCAAATATATAAATTCATAGAACTTACAAATTACTATGAAATGCAACGGACAGCGATCTCGAAATCTTATCGATTGATGAGTGCTCAAACTTCAATTAAATAATGACGTCATAATCTTTGAAAATGTATCACTCGTCAATGGACACGATCTCGAGAGCGCTGTCCATTGCATGCCATAGTAATTCGTAAGTTTTAGTGCGCTATGAATTTACATTTTTGATAATACTCTTGGTTTTTAAAATATTTTGAAAAATGCTAAAAATGGGAGGGTTGGAGCGAGGAACCCTCTTAAACATATTACAAGCATAAATTGTTTAACTGTAGTAGATACGTCTACAAGAACACCAATTTTGATGTTAGGTTTAATTATTGTTTCCGCAATTTTGTTTCTCATTTCTTTCGCTATGTGGTTGGTTACTTTTGCACAACTGACATTTGTATACAAAACTCTACCCATAGCTAATCCGTTTATTTCCTGTAGTTCTACCACAAGGAAAATCACTGAAAGGTATACCAGTATATTTTGTTTAACCTTCATGTTATCTACTGACACTTCTATCTTTTGTTTGTGTGATTCAGTTTTAATGTATTCACAATTTTTGTGGGATATGGAAACTTTGTGTTCATGAATTTTTTTTTCTCGAACTCTTTTATTCCTTTATTTTATCATCACCCTTAAAACTAATTTGAAATCCACTCTTTTGAAAATTTAATGACTACTCCTTTGTATTTACCCATCCCGCACTTGGCTGACTGCTTAACTACAGCTTAATAACTTATTTTCTACGGCTGATCACTTATATTCTATTTTGAAATATCTATAGACTTCAGACCAACATTCGGGAAACAACGCTGAAGCATTTGCCTCTTTAATATTGCTAGTGTTACAAGCGTTTGAAGGTGCCGCATCAGAATCACCGGTACCACGTAGAGAGAGCTCTAAATACTTTTTCTTATTCGTCCGGATTAGGTCTTTTGGTTATCCACTTCATTAAACTCAAATTGCAACAATAAGATTACTATTACCTTTCAATTACAATTAATTCCCCAACAAAAACCTTACATAAACAAGCACGTGCAATATCACAGGTTGCAAGGAAACAACAGCATGGCGACGGTCGACAGCATGCTTCACGCTCTGAAATCGGCAAACTTCATATCATCTTCATATTTGTTCGTATCGCACAAAAAGCCAACATCCAGATCTTCCCTCTCTCCTTCGCTACCTGTTAATGGCTGTCAGTTCTTGAATCCGCATGGCCAGCCAGCATTGTTTCCATTGCGAATTCCCGATTAAGAAAAAAAAAAAAAGAAAAAAATAATAGAATATTAACTACAAAATTTGAATCTAAAATTTCCCGGAAGGCAGCTTCGGTAAGCTTCGGCCCAACTAACTCTAGTTTTCTGTCTAATACTTTACCACAAGTCGTACTTATACTTTTTCTTAGGGTTTGGGAAGCCAATGAGAAATATACACTGGCTATGTTGAAAGACGTGTTTTGATACTTTTGATTCTTAGTAGACAGCAGTGGGATAAAGATAGATAAAATAAAATGAATTGTATGGGCGGTAACAGCAGTATGGCTTACGCCAGTTCCGACCAGTGGGTTATAGTTACACCACTTACACCAACTTTCACCTGTACAGCCTCCTCTTAAAATTTATTTTCGAACTTTCATACGCACTTGAACTTCACAACACACACTGAGCAGCCATAGCTCAGTTGGTCGAGCGTTGACTTAGGATTTAGAAAGTCCTGGGAAAGATCCCAATCGGCCGCCCATTCTGACAGGTTTTCCAGAGTTTGTAGTCACAGCAAATGCTTGGATGGTACCTTCTAACTAGACCCTGGTCGACTACCTTCCAACATTTTCTCCCTACCCTACTCCGACCTCATCCTGAGAGACCTTAAAGCCCAAATAAAAATTCAAATTCAAAATTCACAACACATGATAGATTTGAATTTTATTTTAAGACCCTTAACTAACTTTGGCTCAGGCAAACACATAATTTGGCTCAGGCCGACAACATATACGTAAATACAGCACTTATTAAAGACATTTTCAATTTTTATCTACTTGATTCTAGATGGTCCAGTGCTTACGGAGGGGTCCGAGGTGGGCCAGGTTGTGAAATTCATGTAAAATGCATATACATTTATCTAAAATTATTCCTAATTGTACTAAAAGTTCTCATTTCGGTGGAAGGGTCCAGACCTCACGGACCCCCATCCTATCTATATATGCAAACGGAGATGTTCTTTCTGAGTTAATGTTTTTTGAAAAGCTGAAAACTTGGTAATTGCATATAATATTCTTCGCTATGGTTAATTTCTAATAATTTGTTACTTTGGTGGTTCGCTTAAAGGTATGCAAGCGTGGAAAACTTTTTCTAGAAACTTCACTCATTCTTCGCTAGTAACTTACAAGGGAAGTATCTGCAGTGATACACCTGACCTTCTCTTTTGAAGAAATGTGTGGTTAATGGAATAAAGTGACAATTCTGGTGAATTCTCTAAATGCTATGTTTTGTGAATATGATCTGGCAACACTTGTACTTTTGCTTTTCGATTTTATAACGTTACGTTCTTGTTAAAAGGAAAAGTGTAGTATTTACATTGTTCTTACCTTCGAGTTCATTATTGCTTATGGAATTTTGCCGTAAACTAAAAGCAAGAGGATTTTAACGGATTCAATGTTGGTTTCTGCTTCTGTTGACGAAATGCTTACTGCTACAAGCCAGCTAAGTATAACATTGTACTTTTTGCATGCTGGAAACTAAAATTGTTATTACTATATATGCATTTGGGTGTTTGGGTGCTCAACACTGAGAACCATTTGTTCCCAAATGAATTTGCTAGAATATCTTATGCATACTCAGATTTACTGCTACTTATTAATTGAAATAAACGTTTATTGCAACAAGGCTATTTATTCTAAAGTTTAATGGGATTTCATCACAATAGCTTAAGTTGTCTGATTAATCGTAGAGTAGATTTATATGTAATCTGCTATTCATTTATGGGCCAAATATTACATTTTACAAGATGACTGCATCTAAGCAAAGTACTAATTTTACAGCATATATCACAAAGGAAACAAAGAACAGACTAAAACTAATTTTTCTTGCAGAAATGTTGTATACTAATCTTCTTGTATGCTCAACAAAGATAACATTTTCGTCAGTTCTGAAGCATGAAAAATGTTGTAGCTATCAACTGACGAATTACAGAAGTTTGAAACTGGTTACTTTATGCATTGTACTACAATTTTAACGTGAATTTTGATGTTTGACTTCGCACCCCGTTGTCTCGAAATGAACGGCACACATGATGTGCTTCCCTCCCGCTCGTGACATGGGCCCCCATCCCTCCTCTCACTGCACTGTGGTTTTCAACTCTACCCTAAACAGATGGGAACGACTTTGCATAAGTCAGGATTGTTTTTTTTTTTTTTTTTAATTTCGCTACTTACATTAGACTTACCTAACATTGGTGGACATGGTGCAAAATTATTTTGCGTAAAATAGGCAGTAACGTGTTGAAATAGGAATTTTTTAGTATTATAAAATTTGTGGATTATGGGATAATTTGTCATGAAACTTACATATACAGCTTCAGTTTCAACTAACTGTAAGTACAAAGGACAAAAATAGATTTTTATCAAAAGATCCAGTCATACTTATTTATTTATTTATACTTACTTATTTATATATTATCAACACAATGGGCTTTATAGCCTAATTAATGTGTCGATATTTACAATATTAGTTACAGACAGTTTTACTACATCATCTTTATATGCTTTGTAAGACATGTCACATATATCAAATTCAATGCAACTGCTACACAATTCATTGTAGTACATATTCTCCAAATTGGTGACTTCATCATTATATTAGTTTTAGCCTTTTTGTAGTGGAAGAGACCAGTAATGTCTGCACGAGCTTTTAGTGACGGGATACGAAACTGTAACAATGACACTAAGTCTGAGCACTCTATGTCATTTTGAATTACTTTCCGAAGAAATAACAGATCAGAAATGATACGTCTTTGCTCTAACATATGGAAATTAAAGTTTTTAATGATTGTGCTGTCCCGGGTCAATTAGGCCACGCAGTGCCGACTGCGATCGGGCGCGTCCACAGGTTGCGGACTTGTGAAAAGGCCCCCAAATATCAGGGTCAGCTGTGAAATAAGCAGAGATATCTGACGAATAAGCAACCGCGGAGAATTGGATAAGGGAGATAATCCCGACAGAAAAACATTGCTGCCTTGCAGTTGGTAGATGGATCTACAAAGGCTAGGGGAAGAGGAGCCCGACAAAAAAAACTCCTGGTCCTCCACGTTTGGGGTTGGGCATGAGGCACAATAAGAATAAAAGGCCAATTCAGGAACATGACGATAGTATCAGCATACGCACCAACAGACGACAAGAAGGAAGAAGAAAAAGAAGATTTTTTTACAAAATTGGAAAACATATGCGCGAAGATCCCCAAATACGATCACGTAATTATAGCAGGCGATTTTAATTCTAAAATAGGCAGGGAAGGATTTCAGAAATAAGTTGCAAGAAGCTACATACTACACGAAAAGAGCAGCAAAAACGGGACTCTATTAGGGCAGTTCGCGGTACGAAATAAAATGCTTATCGAAAGTACATGGATTCCGCATAAACGAATTCACCAAGGAACGTGAAAAATACCCGGAGCACAGTACAAAGGAAAAACGAAGCAAGGGAAAAAATGATAGAGAGAGAAAAAAGACAAAAACTGCGAAAAGTACAAGGAACTACGAAGTCAAGCCAATAAAGTATGCAGAAAGAAAGTATAAAAAAGCAGCTAGCGGAAATTGAGGAATTAAATAAACAAAATGAAAGAAGGAAGTTCTATAGCACCATGAACTGGTTAAAAAAGGGGGTTCCAGCCAAGAACGACAGTGTAAAAATATAAAGAAGAAAGGCTGTTACTACAGGATAACGCAATTCTAGAACGTTGGGCACAGCATTTCGAAGAACTGCTAAATAACACAGAACAACAAACAAGCATGGAGGATTAATTAAACAGCTGAAACCGAAACTGAAGAGGACCGAGTACAACCGCCAATCATAGAAGAAGTCAAGAGACGTATACACAAAATAAAAAATAACAAAGCGCCCGGAGAAGATATAATAATAGGATATTTTTTTTAATATGGAGGACAAAGCATAGTAAAATACATAATAAATAAATAAATCACAGCCATATTCAATCCACTAGTGGATGAGGCCTCTCCCCGAAGGGAGGAGTTGGTCTACTGCTCCCACGCTGACCAGACGGGTTGGGAGAGGAAAGCCGAAGCTCTCACTGTGATCGCCACTGTCTTTTATTCACAGCAGCTCCCCAATTGTCCTCACGATGCTGGGTCAACACCGAAATATTTGAGCCCCCACCGGGAATCGAACCCGGGACCGCTCGCACTGAAGTCGAGCGCGCTACCGACTAGGCTACGCAGGAGCTCAGTAAAATACATATCCACAACTTAATCACGAAATTATGGAAAAAAGAAAGAATACCACAAACTGGACAACAGAAATTATATGCCCAGTCTTTAAGATAGGGGACAAAACAGTTTGTGGAACACTGCTCAACGTAGCTTACAAGATATTAACGGGAACCATACAAGAGAAACTGAAAGTATACATGAAAAAGTTAATACCAGTGTGGAGTTAGGAGAATACCAGTGTGGATTTAGGGAGAATAGAAGCACTACCGATCAAATCTTCATAGTCAGACAAATGATAGAAAAACACATAGAACATGATCTCGATCCACATATGTTATTCGTGGATTATAAACAAGCCTTTGACAGTACAAATAGAGAAGAGCTGATAATAGCAATGAACACATGAGGAATACCAAAGAAACTGACACGACTAGTAGCAATAACAATGAGAGACTCCAAAGCAAAAGTTAAAATAGGACAACAACTGACAAACAGTTTTCAAGTAACATCCGGAGTCAAGGAAGGAGATGGATTATCCACTACACTATTCATAATATCCATACACTCTGCAATAAACAAAATAGATCAGAGAGGAAATATATTTACAAAATCAAGCCAGATTTGTGCCTATACTGATGACATAGTCATAGTTACACGATCCGAACAAAGACTGAGGCAGGTGTTTGAGGAATTACAGCAAGAGACAAAGAAAATTGGTCTAGAAGTGAATGAAGGGAAAACAAAATATATGATAATCTAAATATTGGAAATAAGAAGTAAACCTAGAATCTTAAAGATAGGCTAGGAATCATTTGAAAGAATAAATAAGTTCAACTATCTCGGAAGCGTCATAGACATAAGAAATAACATGAGCACATGTGTGCACAAGAACCTTGCAGAATGCTAGAATGACATCATATTACACCTACATTCTTTGTTAAAAGCAAAACATTTTACTACCCAAAGGCTATACCACACTGAACACCCAGAAAAATAGCGCCCAATCACATGCCTGGCCTCAATTTATAAGTTTTCCACAGCTATTATCAAAAACAAGATCTATACATACCTGGAGGAAAAGAATGTTATGGCCGAAGAACAGAAGAGATGTTACATGTCGTCAAAAGCATGCAAAGATCAGCTTATAATAAACATAGTAATAAAATCACAAGCAGTGACGACAAAAGACATTCAGTGTGACATACATTGACAACAAGCAAACATTTGATTCTGTTCCCGAATAGAAGATACAAAAGTATCTAACTTCCTTTACCCTGTAACGAAGAACTCGAACAACATTTTGTATCTTTCCACTCACCATAGCGCTATGATCTCAAAATGGATCCAAACTAACACAGACATCTTCCAGTGTGACTCACAAAGAGTATTATGCTGAATAGTACACCAAACGGATAGAAAATAATTAGGCATTAAAAAAATAAATGAAAAGAATTGAATCTGATATTTTTTTTAATGGACATCAGTCCACAACTTGATCATTTTTAGATTTGCAGTGTTTCAGAAAATAATGTTAAAGTTACACGTATTGGTATTAAAATAGATTGAATAAATCAATTGTTCTAAGTTTTGTTATTGAACTAAAAACTTCTAATTCTTTTAAAAGGGTATCAGTCAAGAACTCATTTAAAGCTTATCAGTGAGGACAGATTTGCATTAAGTGCATTAAAATTAAGAACTTGGAAAACCTAAAGCATTATGTGCCTGACGAAAAGTTAGAATACTATATCAAGATTTTAAAGTGGCATGTGAACAATGAAATCTGATACCATGACTAAACTTATTGTCGAATGATGAATTTTGTTTTATTGACAAATCAGTGTTAGAAACTTTTTGGAACAATCTAACTAATAATGTAAGCACTCAACATTATGTTAGTTTAGAAACAGGTGAATGCCAAATAAATGTAAACAACTGCGGCTTTTGTACTTTTTCCATTGTTTCAAAAGGCCATGAGTTCCCAACTTTTACTGACCAATAACATGTAAATATTGCAATAGCGATAGACTGCCATGACTGAGAATCACTTTTGAAGAATCAAACCTCCTAACTTTCATAGAATTTATCTTACTTTATTATTTTCTAATTTGATTTTTCTCCTCAATTTCCAAAATAAACTTATACACCTGGACTGATGTCCTTTTAAAAATACAGTATACAATTCAATTACACCATTTCAACGTACATGGATGACTTGAAAATCAGTGTAAAATAAAAAAAACGGTTCCACAAGCTCCTGAACATAGCCTCCCGATTTAACAATGTGATAGACATTAAATTTGATTTTAACAAATGTAAATCCATCCATCTTGAAAAATGTAAAATTGTCACCTCTGAAGGTTACAATGAAGCCATTAAACGTCTTGTTGATTCTAACAGATAAAAATATCTGGGAAGCCCACAGGTCTATAAAAGTTGTTCACATAAAAAAGAAAAAAGAGTATAAAACAGAACTTTATACAGACAATCAAAGCCGTACTAAGAACCCAACTTTACAGAGGGAACAAAGTAAAAGCTATCAATACATTTGCAGTCCCGGTGCTCACATAATCTTCTGCCCTAATCAAGTGGTAAGCTACAGATATGGCAAACATATCTAGTGAGAATCTTCCACTAGCATACATACATCATCATCATCTACCCACTTTTGCATTTGGACGTCGTCTCGGTCGTTTCCTTTCTCTTGAGAATCCAATGTAGTACATTCTTCGTGCATCTTCCATCTGTTCGTCTACCTATGTGACCGGCCAATCTCCACTTCATCTTCTACCTTTGTTGGTGCACGAATTCATTCATTTGTATTCCTGTTCCTTCTAGTCATTCCTAGAATGCATCTCTCTATTGCTCCTTGTGTGGCTCTTAATCATTGAGTCGTTTACGCATTCAATGTCCAAGTTTCACAGCTGTACATCATTACAGGTAAGACGCACTGATTATAAATAGAGTTCGGATTGATATGCAGTAAAAGCGTCAAAATATCCATGCAACTATGCCCCAAAAAGTCTCAAGAATATACTCTAAAATATGTAATGGAGAAGTAAATATGCAATAATAAATTCTGACTTAAAATGATCAAATTTATTGCCAGTAAAATGCGAACGAGTTACAGTAACATAAGATATTGGTTTATGTAAAAAAATTACATAGAACTCTACTTCTTTGAGCAACAATTGTACTCAGTTTGACATGTAATCCAAGAAATTGGTATTCAGTATAGGAAAATTACAACATACTGAACTGTACCTCAATTTACGATAAAACAACATTTCGACTCCAAAATAAAGTTAATGATCTTTAGAGTTGCAATACGTAACTATATATTTTTCAAGATTTTTTGGCATTTTCTTTTTTCGTTTGTCATTTAACACATTTTTGTACACGGAAAATGTTCTTCCCGTATCATAACTTATTAGAGGGTAATATTTTAACGAAGATGTTCAACTAGAAAAAATTGGTTCAACTAGTGAAGATGTGTCTCAGCGACCCCATAAGCAGAGTACGGATAGGTAATAATATGTCAGATAGTTTCAAGATTCGCAACGGATTGAAACAAGGCGATGCCTTTTCCCCACTACTGTTTAACTTCGCGTTAGAATATGCGATTTTAAAAATTAAAGGGGACAAAAAGGGACTATCATTGAATGGTTTAAATCAACTATTTGTATACACGGATGATGTAGATTTAATAGGGGACGATATAGATGCACTACAAAGCAACACCGATGTCTTAGTAAAAGCGTGCGATGAGATAGGTTTACAGGTAACCATAGATAAAAGAAAATACATGATAACAATCCGAAACACAGAGAATGAAGGTAATAAAAACATAAGAATTAGGGATGAGGTCATAGAGAAAGTAAACAAATTTAAATACTTGGGGGCATACGTAACAAGCAAAAATGAGGTCACGGAAGAAATAAACAGTCGCTTAGTATTGGGGAACGCATGTTTCTATTCAGTCCAAAAACTTCTAACATCGCGATTAATATCAAGGAAATTGAAATAAAAAATATACAGAACGGTTATTCTACCGGTAATATTTTACGGTTGCGAAAGTTGGAGTACGACCTTAGCAAATGAACATAAATTACATTTATTTGAAAATAAAGTCTTGAGAAAAATATGCGGGCCGAAACGCGACGAGATGACTGGAGACTGCATAATGAAGAACTCCACGGACACGTACGATTCACCAGATGTAAAAATAATGAAATCGCGACGACTAAGGTGGGCAGGCCATGTAGCTCGGATGGGGGAAAAACGAAGATTATATTCTATCCTGGTTGGAAGACCGGATGGAAAGAGGCCATTGGGAAGACCGAGACGTCGTTGGGAGGACAATATTAGAAGAGATCTTCGAGAAGTAGGTGTTTGCGATGAAAACTGGCTTGATATTGCCCAGGATAGAATTCAATAGCGAAGGTTTGTTACTGCGGCGATGAACTTGCGAGTTCTATAAGCTACAGAGTTAGTTAGTTAGTTAATATTTTAACGAAAAAATGTTACCTGCTGAGAAATCTGCAAAGTCTTAATTCCATTTTCCGTGAAGCACCTGTCTAATATCCGATACAAATTTTAATCCTGGATTTTTTTGTAACAATTGATTCTACCTTTTGAATAAATGCTGCTCCAAATGAATTAGAGGTAAATTTTTCTCTAATTCTCCCACTGGTTCCAACCCTGGCTTTAGGGTAGGGTGACCACCCGTTCTGCAAATGCACAGAAAGTCCCGCGTCCAGAATATCAGTCGCTTTGTCTTGCAGAAGGCTTTGAATTCTACGTTTCTTCTCCGTGAGAAAGAAATATTACAGGTTGCAAAATCGAACAAAAAAATAATCATTCAAGTTGCAAAATTAAGGATGCCCAACATAGCACCACCTTCCCAACACACACACACACAAAACAGCAGCATGAAATTTTCACTCACTAATGTTGATTTCTGATATTGTGTAGTGTGACGTAAATTTACGATTTTTTTTTTTTTTTTACAAAACCTGAGATTTTTCAAAGTACAATGTGAAGTTCCATCGCAAGTAATACCCTCAATTCACGATGGGGTGTCCCGCAATTTCAACGTGAAAAGGTGGTCACCTTACGTTAGGGTGAATTTAAATATTATATCCTTGTGGGAGGAAATATTTTACTTTGAAAGTAGAAAATGTAAATCGTTAATTGAATTATGCCTTTATATGCATCAGTGTTAAATACGTATATGCAGTAACCTCAAAAATATGCACTATATGCATTGAAAAAAGAAGCACCATTTCATCCCAAAATATCTAGAACGCATATTTGTTAACAAAGCATGTCGATATATCCTTGTAAGTAAAACATGCAAATACGCTAAAATCCTAACTCTAATTATAAACTTTACGCTTGAGACACATTGGTAGCTTGGTTTTGAAAATAAAGTGCAGTCTTCCAAACGAATTCCACGCCATTATACATCTTTTAATTTCATCCGTCAACTTATCATTCGATATTTTTAGCTGACCTAGGTAAACGTACTCTTCAACTATGCCTATTGTCTCTCCGTTAATTATTATTTTCTTCTTTTCAGCATGTTGATTGTACATTACTTTTGTCTTACTTAAATTCATTTTAAGGCCTATTTTCGAACTCTCATTACATAGCTCTTCCATTCTGGTTTGTAGTTCTTGTGCACTTGAAGCTAATAGGATTATATCATCAGAGAGTCGTAGATGATGAATGTATTCGTCATCAATTTTTATTCCAACTTCATCCTGGTTTAAATTTTGAAACACTCTCTCTACGACTGCAGAAAACAGTTTTGGTGAAATTGAATCTCCTTGTTTTACTCCTCTTCCAACTTTAAATTTATCTCTTGACGTAGTCTAATGACTGATGTGGCAGTCGAGTAAATGTTTTGCAGTAACTTCATGTATGCACTTTCGATTCCTTGATGTTTAAGTGATTTAAGTACTGCTGTCAAGCAGACCGAACCGAAAGTTTTTTTCAAAATCTATGAATCCCAGACATAGTGGAAGTTCATATTTATTACTCCTTTCCATAACTTCATTTAATTTTTGTATGTGGTCCATTGTGCTAAGTTCACAACGAAATCCGGCTTGTTTTCTTCCCTGGTTAAAATATGTCTCGTTCAATACAATTCAAATTAACTTTGCTGAACTGACAGTAGACTAATTGGTCTGAAGTTTTCAACGCGTTCTTTGTCCCTTTTCTTGTACAATAAAGTAATAATAAGATTATTCCAACTTGAGGGTATTTTTCTGTTCCTCAGGCACATTGTGACTAATTTGGCAAGTTTCTCTTTCATCCTTCCACCTTCCCATTTAAACATCTCTGCTGTGAGTTCATTTTCTGGCGATTTTCCATTCTCCATCCCTCGAAGTACTTTATCCACTTCTCTCTGGGACTTCTATCATTATGTCTGGGACTTCTACATCATTTTCTTCTTAATCTTCTTTTCCTAGTTCTTCTTCGGAGTAGTACAATTATCTGCAGAAATATTAAAATATTTCTATTATTTCTTTATTATTTCGTGTTACGGTCTCGTCTGGTCTCTTAACTGAAATTATTTGCTTTCTGCTGTTTGGTTTTCTTCAGGCTTCTGTTTTCCTCGATTATATTTCTAAAACAATCTTTGTATCCTCGTGCATGCCCTCTTATTTTCTTCATTGCGGTTTTATTTAGTTCTACATATTCAATCCTCTTTATGTTATTTTCCTCTTCTTTCATTTACCTCGTTCACCTTATCAAGATTTTAGTTTCTTCTAAGATTTTGATCTCTTTTTTCTTTTCGATGCCTGGTAATTGCATGCCTGTCTTTCGTATTATCTCAGTATTTTATTTATGTTATTAAACATAAGTTTTCCTTATTTTCTAAATTTTCCAAGGTGTTGAATTTGACGTCTAGTTCTATCTCTAATGTCTGGTCCACGTTGGTCCAGCCTTCAGACAAATCTTGGAGAAGAAATGGAAATACAATGGGACTGTTCACCAACTATCCATTTAGTATAAGAAGGCTTACGATTCTATCAAGAGGGAAAAGCTATACAGTATCCTGATACGATTTGGAATTCCGAAGAAACTTGTTCAACTTTTGAGGATATGTCTCAGCGACCCCATTAGCAGAGCGCAGATGAGATAATATGTCAGATAGTTTCAGAATTCGCAAGGGTTTGAAACAAGGTGATGCTTTGTCGGCACTACTGTTTAACTCTGCTTTAGAATATGCGATTTTAAAAATAAAATAGGACAAAAAGGGACTAACGTTGAATGACTTGAATCAACTGTTCGTGTACGCGGATGATGTAGATTTAATAGGGGAAGATATAGGGGCACTACAAAGTAACACCGATGTCTTAGAAGAAACGTACGATGAGATAGGTCTACAGGTAAACATAAATAAAGCAAAATACATTATAACGAGCCGAAACATAGGGAATAATGGAAATAGATAACAATTAAGAATGAGAACATAGAGAAAGTAATCAAATTTAAATACTTTGGAGCATACGTAACAAGCAAAAACGAGGTAACGGAAGAAATAAAAAGTCGTTTAGTATCGGGCAACGCATGTTTCTGTTCAATCCAGAAACTCCTAACCTCGCGATTAATATAAAGGAATTTGAAATTGAAAATATACAGAACGGTTATTCTGCCTGTAAATACTTTACGGTTGCCAAAATTGGAGTACGATCCTAGCAGACGAACATAAATTATGTGTGTTTGAAAATAAGGTGTTGAGAAGGATATACGGGCCGAAACAGGACGAGGTGACTGGAGAATGGAGGGGAATGCATAATGAAGAACTCCACGGACTGTACGACTCATTCGATGTTGTAAGAATAATGAAATTACGTCGACTAAGATGGGCAGGCCATTTTGCTCAAATGGGGGAGAAACGAAGACTATATTCCATCGTGGTTTGTAAACCTGAAGAGATATACCGTTAGTAAGACCGAGACCACGTTGTCTGGATAATATTAGAAGGCATTTTCGAGAAGTAGGTGTTCGTGATGAAAACTGGCTTAATCTTGTCCAGGGTAGAACCCGATGGCGAACGCTTATTACTACGGTGATGAACTTGTGAGTTCCGTAAGCCATAGAGTAAGTATCTCTTGTTTATCTATCTGAATTTCCTTCAATTTCTGCGATACGTGTATTCAGGTCTTTATTACTTATGAGACCAACGCCTGTCCTTTTTACATTTTCTGTTCTTTGAAGTAGAACGTATGTCCTAACGGTAGTTCCAATTGTTCTTCATTCATCCTCCACACTTCTGATAGTCCTATGATGTCCCACTTAATCCTCTTAAGTTGATTCTCTAATTCTTCTAATTTGCCTTCTCCTGCAAGTGACTGACAGTTGATAATCTCCACGTATAGATCCGTTCGAATTGTAGTGTCGGTGTTCTGGCAGCCTACGTTCCAAATTCGGGCATGTTGACCCTCTGACTTCTTGTAGGACTGATGGCTGCCTTTGCCAGCTGCATTCCGTGCTCCGAGGCTGTTTTCTTACTTGTAAAGAAAGTAGCCTTCTAATGCGGGTTGGTGAGCAGCCTATCCGTGCTCGTTCCCCAAGCAGTTGCTTGGATTCTAACAGGCCCCACGACGTGAACACATGGATTAGGCGTCTACCCCAGTCGGATCCTTTTAGCCTTAGCAAGAGGAATTAAGGGGTCTCTTACCAGTTACTGACAGAAGCCTTTGGGGTGGCAGTCCCAGTTTGCCGGTCGTGGACCAGTTTCCCGGCCTATTACATATATGAACTTCCATATGTCATCGGAATCAACAATGTTACCATATATTGGGACAGAAAACATATATAGAACGCGTGTCACTATGACAGCCAATAGACCTGACATCACGTTGCTAGACAAAAATAAAGAAATAGTGCATTTAATCGTCGTTGCCATCTCAGTCACATACAATATGAATACCACCCACAGTATAAACATAAGCAAATATAAAAATCTACTAGATAAACTAAAAGAATGTAAAGGTCAATATCCGGCCCATAATAACTTAGAACACAGGAATAGTACTAAAATCAACCACGTATCAATTGGAAGAATGCAACAATTTTTAGTTTAGACATTTGTCATGAATTCTTAGATGAAGAATTTGGTTCAACTTGACAATGTCTCTTCAGCAACCGTGCAGTTGCGACCCTTGACTGTCAGATGTAAACTAGTAACTTAATAATAATAATAACGTTATTAATGCCTCCCCCGTAGGTGCGTGATGGGGAAACACGTCGGTAAGATAGCGGCTTCCTTGTAACAGTTCACCCAACAATAGCAGCGAAGTATTGTGAGAGCTTCGTTTAGCGAAAACGTGAAACCAAGGATGTTCATTGTCGGTAATGAATTCGGTACTGTGTCAGGGGTATGAGACGTACACAAATTTATGAATAGGTTGAGAAGTTCAGGAACGGACGTCACTAGTGTGAAGATTCTCCTTGGTAGCCGCGACAGACAACATTGCAGCCATCGATACAGATGAGTCACGATCAAGGAGGTGGCATCAATAGTGGGCATTAGTTTTGAGTCAGCTCATCACATCATTTCGGACTAGCTGAAGTTCCGAAAAGATCAGTACCCAAGCGATTGATACCTGAAATCAAAGAGAAGTGTGCTCGATGAGACCTTTCGTCGGTATAAGACTGAGGGTGAAGTATTTCTGTAGCTTATTGTCACTGCGGTTAAGAGCCTGAACATTTCTGCGAGCCTGAACGAAAGCGACAAAGCATGGAGTGGTGTCACATCTTGTCCTCAAAACCGAAGAAGTTACGGGTGCAGCGGTACAGAGGCACAGTCATATCGACTCTCTTATGGGATGCCAAGGGTCAATCTTAGAGCACTACATGCTCAGAGGAACTACTATGACCAGTGCCACCTACTCAAACTTTCAAAATCTAAAGCCAGCTATTCGCAAGAAATTGACCGTGCTGTTGAGTGTGTTTCCACCACGACAATGCGAGGCCATATATTGCTAGAGTAAGAAGGTTAGCTATTGAGGGGCTGCCGTTTGAGTATATCCCACATCCTTGATACTTTCCCGACCTCGTACTGTCAGTTTTCCAAGTAATTGTCAATTCCCATTCACTCAAACTATTTCCTATTTCTACCAAAATAAGAACTGACAAAATAGTGGCAGCAACTCTTGATCAAAATTGCATGCACTTCTACAATAAGAAACAGTTTTCTCGTTCTGCGCATGTGAAGAACTGAAAACGAATAATATCCAGATAATCATACAAAAGTCTCTGGGTTTTCTTCCATTACAGTTAAAAAACATGAAATACTAAAAATTCTGCGAAACTCTCCTGAGAATGTCTACAAACATTAACAAAACTTTTAATAGCGTACAGTACGTGACAAAAATGTTACTTATTGTACAAGGAGATAATCAAATACAAAGAAATTGAAAATAGCATTTACCGAACTCCACAGCCACACGAATCAATTAATTTACAATCTGCTCTTGATTGATTAAAAGAACCAATTCATAGGTATGGGTCACAGCTTCACGTTCATACATTAAAGCAAAGAAAAGAATGAAGTGTGTTCCCGGTAGTCGCTACTTTCAAATAGTGTATTGCGAATCTTATTGGTATTTCAAATAAGCCGTGTTATTAGATTGAAATGTCATTCCAAAAATCCTCGCAAAGCATAGCTTAATAAGTAAAAATAATAATAAAAAAATAACGTTAGTGTATCTAAGGCATACTATGTACAATCTTATATCCCCTCTATGTCCATCCGTCAACAACTTTCGATTTAGGAACTACTAGGGCTACGAAGGTGATTGAGTTGTTCGGGAGGTCTAGGCGAAACTTCATCAACGACATATAGATAATCCAAATTTGACGCTCTCTCCACCTCACTTGATTTTTATAAAAACAATACTATTTTTTATCGAATGTACAAGTATATTTACGTGATAGGTTGTGCATAAACTATGAAGTTCCTAAGGGAAAGTTTATACAACATTTAGGCTTCAGCAACAGTGTTGGGAAGCCTTATACAATCTCTACATCTGTCGACAACCTTTAAATCAGGAACTACCAGAGCTACGAAGATAGTTGACGTGTCCCGCGACTGAGCTTTGACTTACTTGTTTCCATATACGTATAAACATATATTGTCTCCGTCTTTTCTAAGGTACCGGTTAGTATTGCAAAAATCTTTCAATTAAAAAAATATATAATACGTAAATGATGTAAGAAAAGATCTATATTATAATTTAGACAGTTCGGCTTCTTGACGTATGCTTTACAGTTTTTACAGGATCAGTCTAGCACTGGCTGATATAAATGGGAGAGTGTCAATAGAAACAAAAAACTATCAGCAGGGAGAAATCATGGGGATAAAAATTCGCAGAAGAAAATAAATGTCTGTATTTATCCGTCCCCGAAACGAACTCAAACACTTTTATATTATAACTGAAAGACAACAGAAAATAGTTTGGCATTGATAACAGAATACTTATACGACTTATATTCGTATATTAAAACTACAATATAACATGTTAAAAAAAATATCGGAACGAAACTAATTGTCATGAGACTTCTTCTAGTCTGAAACAACATGAACAAAAGCATTAAATTAATATTATTGACATTCATGAAAATAAAGCTTATAGTCTCAAAAGGTAAGTCTCGGTCTCGTCTCGATTCCTGAACCTTAGTATCGTTCTCGGTATTGATCTCGAATTCGAGACGAGACCAAGACCAGTCTCGGTCTCGGTACCATGCCTAACTTTGAAACAGTGATAATATAGAAAATAACATAAGGTTAATTGTGAAAAAGGTAATAATAACATCTAGTGATAATGTAATTACTTCGGTGCTTGCAATAAATACTCTGTAAATAAAGAATTACTGTTTTCCTTTGAACACTCCTTGTAGTTGTGTAGTTCTTTTGTTCTTTGATGAAATGACTCTTTTCTGCTAGGTGCTGAGAAAGTCCTGATATTGGTTTCTTATGTGCATGATTTGTCTCTAAAACTTCTTACAGTCTTATTTCGATATTTCTTTCACTTTTCCAGTGCATGATTTTTCTTAATCACATGCGCTTTCGTAAATGCCACTTTCAATATTCAACTATAGTAATGATTTTGAAATTTTGGTCATTTTTTATTTAAGCTGGTGGTACGTAGATTAGATGCGGTTTAAATTGCTGAAATATTTTGCATAACTTCCTATTGATTCTTCCATTACAATAATAAATATTTTTTGTTCTTTGAATTTGTTTCCCGATTGCTATTATTGTTTTACAATGATCAAATTTCTTTTCTTTGTCAGTTCTTTAATATTTTTTCGTTATATCCATTTTGTATCTGCACTTCTGCGACATTTGCTTGATGAAACTGAGGAAAACCATCGAAAACTTTAAACATGAGGCTGACAGCTGAGCTTAAAAATGCGTGGCTATTCTCACTGGTCGACTGTAACCATTAGACTATGAGGGTTGAGTTTCAGTGATGACATTCGGCATGACGATCCTAAGTGACCATAATTTAGTGGATGTCAATCTACCATTTTTGTGACTACTTAAGTCCTCTCGTAGCGTAGATAAGGATGGAAGCCCGTCGTGGTATGAGTGTCTGAAAGTGGTCCGGAAGCATTTGCAACGCCTCACAGCTTCATTCCTACTCCAAAATTCTGTATCTGCAACTGGTGGAGAAGTGTCAATTGCCTGAGTGCATCGCAATTCCCATACACACTTCACAGAGTTCATATATGGACACGTACCTGAGCGGTCAATTCATCGTGGCTCGATTTATATATGGCACCTTACCCTGTCAAAAAAGTCCGTCAACAATGGAAAAAATTGGTGCCATTAATGGGATGAGATGGTCTACGAGGAAGGAAGCATACCGCGCTTAGATTAACGGCCACTTTAAGTGAAACGGGAATCCCGTGTTGCTTTAACAGAACATATTCCAAACAATCTGAGCCAACGCCGGTCTGGACAGTTCTCTCTAGACATGAAGGATCTATGTATTTATATGAATTGCCTTAGACTAAGGGCTATATTTATGAATCACTTCCAAGAGGTGGGTGGCTCCCAGAAGTATATAATTTCAATGCCCCTGGGAGCCCCCCACTCTTGGGGGTTATTCATAAATATGGCTCTAAGTCTCCCATCTACAAGAAACAACTCAAATTTAACCTCTTTTCACCACGTTACTAATTGCTAGTCATCAATGATTCAGCGACCGTGCAGAGCCTTGATCGATGTCGGCGTGTTAACGATCGATACCTAATTCAATGTCCGAGTATTAACTATAAGTTTTATAAGAGTTACCGTCTTGGTGGATAATCTTCTGGTACCTCCCTCGTAGAAGTTGGACGTCAGCTGGGTGGCTGTGCCCTGTTAGTTAGTCGTTCAAATTTGCTTTGACTATGGTATACTTGCATCAATCTTGTGACATTGTTGACATGCATTTTTCTGTACTAAAAATATAAAACTGTTTTCAATGTCTTCAGTTTAATTTTCATAGTTTTCTATATTGAATTACACATAATGTCATTCTCCAAACCCACGTGCATGTAAGGAATTAGTCCCATTTAAACAATTCATGTGATAGGCTTTCGAGAAATTGGACTCTCTTTCCTCTAGATCGAGACAATTAATCTATCGTATAATTGATCAATACATCTGGTAGGATTAGTCTCAGCGACCCTATAAGCAAAGTACGTATAGACCAAATATTTTCGAGATTCGTAGAGGATTGAAAAAAATGTCATGCTTTGTCACCACTACTGTTTAAATATGCGATTCTAAAAATAAAAGATGGCACAACACACTAACATTGAATATCTTCGTTAAGGCGGATGATGTGCATGATATTGAAGCTTGCGGATGATATTGAAGCTTGTGAGAGAGATCAACAGGTGATGGCAGAGAAAACAAAATACATTATAACAAGCCGAAGCACAAAATATGAAAGATTTGATGAAGCTTTAAAGTACTTGAGGAGCATATGTAATAAGTAAGAAAGAGATCTAACTAACTAACTCTATGGCTTATGGAACTCGCAAGTTTATCGCCGCAGTAACAAACGTTCGCCATTGGATTCTATCCTGAGCAACATCAAGCTAGTTTTCATCACGAACAACTACTTCTCGAAGATCTCTTCTAATATTGTCCTCCCAACGACGTCTCGATCTTCCCAATGGTCTCCTTCCATCCGGCCTTCCAACTAGGATAGAATATAATCTTCGGTTTTCCCCCATCCGAGCTCCATGGCCTGTCCACCTTAGTCGTCACGACTTCATTATTTTTACATCTGGTGAACCGTACAGTCCGTGGAGTTCATCTTTATGCAGTCATCCTCCAATCTCCAGTCATCTTGTCCCGCTTCAACCCGTATATCCTTCTCAAAACCTTATTTTCAAACACACGTAATTTATGTTCATCTGCTAGGGTCGTACTCCAACTTTCGCAGCCGTAAAGTATTACCGGCAGAATAACCGTTCTGTATATTTTCAATTTCAATTTCCTTTATATTAAACGCGATGTTATAAGTTTTTGGACTGAATAGAAACATGCGTTGCCCGATACTAAGCGACTTTTTATTTCTTCCGTGACCTCATTTTTGCTTGTTATGTATTCTCCCTAGTATTTAAATTTGTTTACTTTCTCTATGACCTCATCCCTAATTCTTACGTTTTTATTTCCTTCATTCACTGTGCTTCGGCTTGTTATCATGTATTTTGTTTTATCTATGTTTACCTGTTTATCTATGTTTTATCTCATCGCACGCTTCTACTAAGACATCGGTAAGACTAAGAACGAGATTACGGAAGAAATATAAAGTCGATTATCATCGAGTAATTCATATTTCTATTCTATCCAGAAACTTCTAACCTCGCGATTATTATCAAAGAAAGTTGAAATTGGATATGCAGAACGTTATTCTGCCAGGTATACTTTATGGTTGCGAAAGTTGGAGTACGACCTTGGCAAGTGAGTATAAATTGTGTGTGTTTGAAAGACATATGGGGCGAAATGAGACGAGATAACCGGATAACGAAGGAGACTTCATAATAAATCACTCAACAGGCTGTATGATACACTCGATATTAAAAGAATAATGAAATCACGATGGCTAAGTTGGTCAGGCCATATAGCTCGGTGGGGTGAACGAAGATAATATACGTATTTTATCGAGGTTGTTAAGCTGGTGGGAAAGAGACCTTTGGAAATTCCGAGGAGTCTTTGAGATGACAATAGTACAAGGGATCTTCGAGTGGTATATGTTTATGTTGAAACTGGCATGATCATCCGTAGAATAGAATCCAATGGAGAACACTTGTTAATGCGATGATGACCTGGTGAGTTCCTAAGTCATAGAGTCTGTAACCTCTATTTAGTCCCTAATCTATCGTGTACAATTGTTGGCAGGATTTGTCCTGGGAAGGCACCGCTACCAGAAGGTCGTTATCCCGGTGCTCGTGATCCACTGATGCAGGAGGAGATTACCACAATCGCAGGATGGTCGTGACGGAGCAGAAAAAGTGCCTCATACTGCTGCGCAACATGAAATGCACGTCAGTGGTATCATGCTAGATCCCATTAGAAGGAATCCAACTCCACGGTCGCCATATATGAGAGTCGTGTCTGCCTATGTGCAGGTGATATAATATGGGGAGGGATTTCTTATGACAACCGAACCACTCGTTATTAAACCGAGCACCTTGTGGTCGAACTTGTTGTGCAGTCTTCATGAACGGTGTTAAAGCGGATCTTATCCAATATGGTAATGCTCGTTCCTATATCGCAGCCGCAACCTAACTTACTCTTCGAACTGGCACACAAAATTAACATATCTTTCGCCCATCGATCATGTACGAAACATGATTGAACACCAGGTCCAGGTTCATCCGGAAGTAGCTACCGTCCTGATCTGACCATCCATGTGCTACAAGCGTGTATCACCGTTCCAGAGGTTGATATCGGACACCTCTATGATAACATGTGTATGATAACGCCTCTGTGATGAATTAGAATTCTCAGATCGAGAATGACGATAGTAGAGGATGACGCAGGAAAAAAGATGTGGAGACTATGAAGTACAAAAACAGATAAAAAGTACTGTAGAAACAGTGGGCATTAGTTGGTAAAGATAGGAAAAGGTTAATTAGAAAGAATAGCACCCTATAGAAAAGAGTAAGTAGATGGAAAATTAGAACAAACGATAGATAGATAAAAATGTTGAGGAAGATAGGTAGGGAGATATAGTTGGTTAGAAAGAAAGTCTATAAAGGAGGGAATGGATATTTTATCTCAACAACGTTAAGGCAAATTGATTATATACTTTAAATCGAAAAATGACACTGGTATGACAAAAATTATATGAAAAGAAAGCAGGAACAATTTACTATATGTTAATTCGCACAAACTATGCATGTATGCCTTGTAGAAATCAGTGTACTTGCTTCCGGAAGTTAAGAAAAGTACACAATACTTAGGTGATATTAAGTTTTTCCTTTTGCGTGTGTGTGTGTTCAACAATACAAGTTCATATTCACTACAGGTTGTCGCACTGCAGGAGTGACATATTTATGTACTTCATTCATACATTCTACAACATCAGACATGACTGTATGTTCTTAAAAACGGGGAGAAAAGAAAGCAAATTAGAGCCTTTATTTATTTTTGTATTCGAGAGTAAAAGTGCCAAAAAGAAATCAGTTTTTCTTTAGCATCAGAGAAGATGCACTGAAAAAGGTGGAAGTAACAAGGAAATGAAATTATTTACAGAAGACTGCAACACGGAGAAAAGTGAAAGTATTTTCCTTTTTCTTTTTGTGTTAAAAGAGTTTAACTTATTGAAGTTGAGCGCGGAAATATTATTTCCAATAGTGCTAACAGCGCCTTCAACTTCATAAACTAGAAGAAAGATGAGGAATGGTGGGAGAGTGAATACTTCGTGATAAGTCCACCCATGTTTGTGAAAGAGGAAGAAGAATACTGGAGTCATAATATTCTGTCATAATGTGGCTTGTTTGTCTCTAGACAGTCTACGAAAGGGAAATGCCACAGAGAGAGACAGAGAGAGAAAGAGAGACTAGGAGAAAATATTTGTAGAGATTGGTATTCCCTTTTCCTTGGGGGTCCCGGAAGTTTCCATATGCCAAGGTCACACCTAAGAAGAGAAAGGCGGCAAAAGAAAACGAAAAGACCCGTTTGCCAATTTCGAAATCCAGTGAGAAAAAATGCACACGTTATTTATTAATATAATTTGTGATGTGTTCAGCTGTTTGTAGAGTATATTCACTGTTTTATCCTGTTAATATAAGCTTATTAAAGAGCATTTTAATAAAATCAAAACACTTGTACAATAATCACTAGCTAGGATTCGATACTAGTGGAACGGCGAAGATCACTCATGCATATCTTCTTAGCTGACAGTTTTCGTGTTGGTTCATGATATCATCACGAAAATACTCAAATTGTTGCTTATGGTTGCAGCCTTCCTTCTCCAAAATGCAGAATTTTCTAAGTTGAACTTACTGACATAGTGACCTTGCAATTAATCTTTCATCAATTCTATAAAAAGAATCAAAAGCGTTTATTTTTGTATTATTTTGAAACAGTGCATTCAATGAACTACATAGCCAAATTAATGTAATTAAGACATCTAATCTGAGCTATTGTCATACTGGTGATTGGTGTCTTGCGCTCAGGTAATTTTAAGTCTCGGAAGTCCTTGGTAAAGTTCAAAGGGTCGATAAACCCACATATGAAACCTATTTTAAATACAGATACAAGATGCAGCAGCCATCTACATATACGTTCTACTATCATATAAATTGGGAATTTAGGTTTTGAACGTAACAGAATAACAATATTAAGATAAAAGCTGTTTTAAGTTCATTGGAATCCTTAATTATAAAAAATGAAGATAGCAAGTGGGAAATAAGTGTCCTTGCTGATGCATGTCTCATTTCTTAGATCAAAGACCAGATTTATGTGTGCAGTAACATATGTCAATATTTCGTATATTTCACTGAATTGCCGAAGCAGCAGTATTCTTTCATGCTTATTCTTTAATATTGCCCAATCTTGAGTCATTGCCAAATACATTACCTAACAAACCTGACCTAGCACCTGATGTTCTTACGCAAGTTGAGATAGTTTAGTGAGTGATGTAAATATGGAAGTTGAGATAGGTTAGTGCAAGTATGTATTTTTTTTTTCAGCTATATTCAACGGTGTCCCTGCACATGGTGATACTATTGCTTTGAGTCGGCTGAAGACGTACTGAGAACTGTACCTACGTTTAAAGTTGATCGCAAATACCCATACTGGGAATCGAACCAGGAATCTATTCATTACAAAATGACAAACGAAATGACTCGTACATCAATAAGAAAGAAAAGAAAGAAAAAAGGTCAACCCGGAATAAATTCGACAAATCATGAAACTTGGAAGAAATGTAGAACTTGTAAAACTGACAACATATCAAAACTCCCCATCATTCCAGGCCGTACTTCGACAGCCGTTAAAAAAAGAATTGGCCCCAAAATAGGTTTTTTGTATTTATCTCATAAACGGTGGCCCGTACAGAAATTTTTCAAGAGTACAAAATTAAAGATCATATATTTTTCTTTCAAAGCTCCTATTGCAATTTTCTTTACATAGGTCGAACTGTTACAAAGTTATCACGAGTTTTAATGCTGCAAATTTCAAGTCTTTAACACAAAATGGAATTTTCAAAAAGAGGTCTTTTAACTACAGGGAAAGGCAAAAGTTTTAAACACTCTGTTAAGTCAAAAATGGCGGATAGAGTGAGACCAAAATGTTCAAAATCGCTGATTGCAGGGTGGAATGGACTTCATGAAGACCTTCTTGAAAGCCACAATCTTGGATTCATGTCGAAAATTTTAAATGAAGAAGGACATCACGTGACATACCGGTTTAGGCTAGCTCGTTCCCAGAGATTCAAGTGGGAAGTCTTTTTAAATTATTTGTATAGGCGATAGGGCCTCCATCCATAAGGATATTAACCTGTTGTGTTCGATAAATAAATAAATATTATGTGATCAATGGGGAGGTCATTTTGACACATCGACTGTCATTTTTTTTCGAATACTCGTGGAACCTACCTAACACATCAAGTTTGACGGTGGCTCATATATTCCGTATCCGTTGCTGGAGATGATGTAGGTCTTTGTTCTGTCTCCTCTCTGACAATGTCTCGTGTTCAGCTCAGCTGCTGTCACCCTGATTCTGCGACTAACAACCGTCAGCACAATCTCGATCCGTTTATGAAGGGTTAGCGCCAAGCTGAATTACCCCCAACGAAACAATTATAAACGACTACCTTTCTCTAATTACAGATCCCACATAGTCCCTGCCTCCTAAACAAATAAATGAAGGTAAAAATGACTTTAAATTTGAATATCTGGAAACGAGCTAGCTGAAAACGATATGTCACATGATTCTCTTCTCCATTTACAATTTTCAACATAAATCTAAGATGCCGACTTTCTATAAGACCGAAATGAAAGCCCATCGCCCCATCAGCGATATCCAAAATTGGTTTTACTATTTCCAACAATTTTCTACTTAACAGGGTGTTTGGGACTTTGTTCTATTCATGTAGTTAAAAGATCTCTTTTTTTAAATTTCGTTTTTCCGTTGAGTTGAAATTTGCAACAATAAAACAGGTTAAAGCTTTGTAACTTTTCATTCTATGCAATAATAATAATAGGGGACACACACTTTATCTGCATCCGCCACTGAGTTTAATTACACACGAATCTCAACTAAAAAATCTAAAGGATGTATGCCTTGGAGCATCTTTAAAAATTTATATTTTAAAGATTTGATGAAATGTGCTAGTAAAACTCTGAAACTCTTCCTGTGAAAAGCTGTTCTTCTGAAAGTGTATTTTCAAAATTAAGTAGGCCGCCGTGGCTCAGTTGGTACAACGCTCACCTCTGATCATCTTTTCTATCCCTGCTTATGCCATGTGGGATGTGTAGTGGGCAAAGACCGTGTGCATGCGTTTTCTCGGGGTTCTCCCGTTTCTTCCCACTTTCTTCATTACTCTAATTTATCGCATTATCATCCATTCTGCCTGAGTCAAAGTTGCTTAAAGACCTTAAAATAAAATTTGAAGAAAAAAAATTGAGCATTGTGAAAAACAAATTGAAAACAACAATGAAACAAGATAGACTTAAAAATACTTTGTTCATTTTCGTGTAGTAGGAACTCGCACACACATTAAGTGAAAATAAAGTCGAACATTTTTAAGTTGATTTCTCCAGGGGTACGAAAACTACGTCTGTAGATACAAGGTAACTAAAAAAGTTATTGTAGTTTTCGATATTCATAAACAGAAAGATATACAGAAACTGTAACTTATCGTTAGAATTCAAAGCAATGCCAACGTTCTTGCAGCGGTGCAATGCACTGGCGGTAAAACCGTGGGTGCCTGCCGCAAGTCTGCCTCAATGGCGAAGGTTTCCCACAAACAAGTTTGTCCAGAGAATCGAAGAGGTGATAATCTGTTGGCGCAAGATCCGGGAAGTACACTGGATGGCTTCCAGTCAGGTCATCATATGGTATTCCTGGATACCCGTGCTGGCATTGTAGGCCCTGGAACACCCTTGCAATTCACCAATGTTAGCTTCATAGGCTGTAGTGCCTGTTGAACACGTTCCAACTTCTACTAGCACAGGTCTGCAGTGATAGTTTGACCCGGTGGTAGCAGCTCGTTGTGCATCACTTGCCGTTTACGCTACCAGAACACAGCATGATCTTACTGGATGTAGAGGTGGTCCTGTTTGAGGCACAGGGTTCCGCGGTGCCAACGAATTTCTTCTATGTTTAGGAGTCTAATATAGTACCTACTTTTTTTCATTGGCGAGCACCCGATCAAATATGGGTTGTTGTTGTGACGAGAAAATAACGACAAACAGGATGCAGCTCTTTGGTCCTTGTTGGCTTTCGTAACTATGGAGTACTAACTTGCTCAACTTGTACGCCTTCTGTATGAGGAGCAGGTAAAGTATGACTGTTTCATCAGCAATCTGAAAGCGTTCGGTAAGCTTTCGTTTCGCTGCTGTCCTGCTCTATGACTGCCATCAGAGCCTCATCACTCAATGCATGTGGGTTCCCACTACAGGGTTCATCACTAAAGCTACGATTTGCCCTATTTTGCCTATTTTGTTCCTGTGAACTGAATTGTAGTCTTTTAATATATATGTACTGATAATGTGAGGTACAAACGAATGACCAAGTTTTATAGCGCCTAAAAATGCCTATTTTGTGCTTATTTTAATGTTTTCCAAAGTCCTGAAAATTACGCAAGTTTTTAGCGGTTAGCAACAGTTCAAGAACGGCGGAGTTTGTTTTCTGAGACATAAAAGTTCCTATGACCTGATCGTTATTATGGGATGACATGCCTCAGGGAAGAGGTAAAGAAAAAGGTAATTTTTATTCACGAGTGCTGGAGATCTATAAAGAGAATGTGATCCTATATTTCAACAGGTGCATTTTCAAGACAACGAACTAGTTTCTTCAGAATTGACAACTGCGTTGCCAAGTGTCATATCTTCGCTGAATGCCAAAAATTGACCGAAAAGGGAAAATTACCTTAGAAATTTTTGAAGGGGGAAGGGGGTAACGGATCTGTATAGATATTGCAACGAGTAAATGAGCCATTCTTCAGTATGCGATAGAAGGAGAAAAATAGAGATTTGTCAAAATCGAAAATGTGTTCGGATTACCAAAAGCAAAGAGGAGTGGAGAAACATGATTTTAAAATAATTATTCAATTATACCTATCAGTTTCCTTATCTGAAGAACACACCATTTCACCGAGCGGACTAGTGAACGTTAGTTGCTGGAAAGGAGACTCAGGAATGCCGAAAGAAAAAAGTACTCGATGTGCCTTGTTGAGACAAGGAATAAAAGGCGATTCCAACTTCACCACATATGGCAAGGTGATATTCTGTAAGTTTTGTGCAAAAGAGGTAAGTGCTTTGCTATTTTCATTTCATATGTTTTGTACTCATAAAATTTCACACAAGTTTCAACGTATGCCACTACCCAATTGTATATTCTTTGGTATATTTTATTTATTTTTCTGAATTTGAATTTTATTTATATCCTTTAGTCATCTAAGGCTCAGGCCGGGATAGGAGAGGCGAAAGGATTCGGGAAGGTATCGATCAGGGCCTATGTTGAAGGTGCCATCCCGGCATTTGCCTGGTGTGACTGAGGGAAACCCCAGGAAAAACCTCAATCAGGATGATCGGCCGCTGAGATCGAACCCACTTATTTATTTTTCTGGCAGTAAAAAAGGACAAATAATTTGATATTCAGGGCCATAGACCTTGTACTTGGAAAATGATTGAAGGCTTGTAGGATACGAATAGACAAAACAGTGTTTCTTTCAGAGGTGTTCCCGGAAGGTATTACCTCTACTGACTGAATCAGTCCAATTTTAAAACAAGGGTTCATTCATTCCTGCATAAAAGGAACAAGAAACTTTGTAAATTTACAATTGCAAAATTTTAGCCTATGTCACTAACCATAATTAAAGTTTCCCTTGTGGTATTGTACGTATTCAAGTCGACCAGGCAACCGTGTTGTCTGAGATGTTAGGCTAGCGACTCGAAGGTCGCGGGTTCGAATCCAGCCAGGAGCATTGATGCTTGTGGAATTCAACTAGCAAGGTTTTAACCATATAATCGTAACGAGTGGAATTCAAGAGTTACTCGAATGGTCCATACGAAATAAAGTTTATGTATCTATTCAAGGATATTTTTGAAACTGCTACATTTTGCAGAACAAAAAGCCTCAGTTTGCGGGATCATAAGTGGACGTAATGCTTTTTCGAAACAATAGGACTTGTAAAACGGGATTTATGCGACAAATATGCACTGTACCTTTATATATATATATATATAGACCGCCCCGCTGGTCTAGTGGTTACCGTCGCTGACTTCTGATCGTGAGGTCCCGAGTTCCATTCCCGACTCTGCCAAGGGATATTTTCCAAAGAGAGAGGGTCTGGAACGGTACACACCCAGCATCGTGATGCAGTTGGGTAGCTGTGTGAATAAAAGACAGTGGCGAGAGCTTCGGCTCTTCTCTCCGAACACGTCTGGTCAGCGTGGGAGCAGTAGACCAACTCCTCCTCCGGGAGAGGCCTAATCCAGTAGTGGATTGAATATGGCTGTGAATTATTATTATTATATAGGGTCTATAAATATGTATGTGTGTGTGAGAGAGAGAAATAAATAAATAAATAAAGAGAGAAAGAAAGAAAGGGAGAGAGAGAGAGAGAGAGAGAGAGAGAGAGAGAGGGAATATTAGTGTGGTAAATAAACGAATTAATGCGGAGGTTGCATGAATGCGTAACGTAATGCATGATTCTTAATATCGCAGGTCCACAAGAAAAATATCAACTCAAAATTTTTATTTTTTAATTTTATTTCTGAAAAGCGGTAGAGAACCATTCTCCTTCTTCGACAAAAAAGTCACAAGTCTATCTACATCGGTAGTGTTTCTTTTAGAGGGGTGACTAGGGGTATTACCCCCTTGACTGAGTCAATCACCCAAGTCAATCACTGAGTTAAAACTAATAAAATTGTGTCAACAAAGGCTCATTCATTATTCTACTAGAATTACATCCTGTTTAGTGAAGCGAACAAGAAACTTAGTAAATTTACAATTGTATAATTTTAGCGTTTGTCATAAGAGATAAAAAATTTCCTTGTGAAACCTATTTAAGATTTCGTTTCTGAAACAGCAACATTAAGCAGAAGTGACTAGAGATTGTACAGAAAAGGACTACAGGTACTTCAGTTTGCGCGATAAGCCAAATTCCATTCGAATATCGATTCTAACAAGTATATACCATCCTAGTAGTTAATTCGTAATTGACCAAATATTATCGCATAATTGTCGACTGATGTATTGTGTGCATAGTATTAAATATAGAAACACAACCGAGCGACCGTGGCTTAGTGGTATAGCGTTGGCATAGCCTTCGTGAAGTCGTAGGTTCAAACCCAGCGACCGAAAATTCTGCATGAGGATTTCCTGTCACATCAGACAAATGCCGGGATTGTATCTTTAACTTAGGCCTTGGCTATATACTTTGCCCTCCTCTATCCCGACCTGAGCCTTAGATGCCTAAAGACCATAAGTAAAATTCAATTCAATTCAATATAGAAACACAAGATTCATGACGTGGAGGGTGGACCCACCCAAAAGTGGTGTGTTAACTCCAGAATCTCCTCAAAAATAGGAGCCCACCCTGAATTTAATCCCTGTTTAAAGTATGAAAAAAAATGTAAATCTGGTTTATCCAAAATTTCGTTTACGCTGAACAGTTCAGGGGCGTAACTACTATGGCGCAAAACCCCACAATACGGAAGGCCCGACCCTTCCGAAGGGGTCCTTCACCCTGGCCTCTCAATTGGCCGAATCGACCTCCGGCCTTGTTTATTCTCTTGTGGGAAGGGAGGAGGAGGGAGAATAAAATGTAATTACGCCTCTGGTTCGGTCCCATCAAGTCAGGATAAATGAGGTTTTAGTTTATGGTAAATTAATGAACAGATATGGTGGTTGAACGAATGTGAGACGTAATGCATGATTTTTCATATATACTTAGTAACTTAGTAGATATGGAAACGGGTGACTAATTAAATGTCAACAAAATCCACATATTTCTACCATTTTTTTTTTCTGTTATTCGAACTCTTTTTACTACTTTTTGTGGAGCCTATGAGAACATTTTTCCTAAAAGAAACACTGTAGGCCTACATCGTTGGCCGGTAGATAGCTTAAGGGTTGACGGATTTTGTATGTACTGTAACTTCTCGCACGTTACTTCTGTTCCTGTTGTAAGATTATACTTTTTTTGAGTTCTGACACTTTTCTTGCAAACGTGTAATATATGGAAACGTTTTACCAGTTTAGTGTGAACATAATCCACGTACTTCTCCCATTAATTTCTAAGTCCCTCTACCTCATTCACTTTTGTTTTGACTGACGAGGCTGTGAGGTCTCCTGTTGCTACGCACTGAGCGTAGTGTAACTCCCAATAGAAGTTTTCGCTCTCTCTCCCCTTTCACCCTCTCTAAAAATGTAAAATGCCCCTAGAACATTTTCCTGAAAGAAACACTGGGCAAAATAGATAGAATTACGAAAATGCTTATTGAATTTTATTTATGGCCTTTAGGTATCTAATGCTCAGGCCAGGATAAGGGAGAGGAAAAGACTCTGGAAGGTGCCACCAGGGCCTATGTGAAAGGCGGCATCCCGGCATTTTTCTGGTGTGACTGAGGAAAAACTCTGGAAAAATCTCAGTGGGAATAGTCGGTCGCTGGGATCTAACCTACGACCTCCCGAATGCTACGCTAACGCTCTACCACTGACCCACGGAGGCTCAGTATATATGTTTATTGTTTTGAAATCAGTGTCTACATTTGAGAAAAGAAAACGAAAAAAAAAAAAAAATATGACAGCCTATTTAACTTTCAGCTTTGATGTCTATTTTTATTGCCTATTTTGACCTGTTTGAGTGCCGTTTTGCCTACCTACTTCGACTCTTTTTTAGTACCTATAAATCATAGCTTTATTCATTACAAAGAAACAAATCTCCTGACCTAAATTTCTGGAACCAATGCCTAGTGGTGCGTTCATTCACAGCATTTCCCCAAAGGCTTGATGCATTCGGCGACTTGATTCGGCTGCGGGTAAGCCCGCCTTAAAACCATAATGCAGATAACCCTGAACGAGCTGCTTCGACAACTTCCAATTCTCCTTGCTAAGTAGTGACATCGTTCTAACCTACTCCACATTTGCATATTTTAATTATTAAACACGTGCTTGTAGCATGAATTCTATAGACGACACGCAAATCTACTCCCCCTGAAGGCTTGTTTCATGTTGGACGAAGAAAAAATATAGAAAAAAAAATTAATGAGCTTTGGAAAGAAAGGGGGAAAATAGTTGAAGAAACATTTTTAATTTTTGATCGAAACCACACGAGGCGGTGGAGTCCCTGAAGGCTGAAAGTTAATTTAGTTTAAAAAGAAAAAAAGGAAACAGTTAGTTTTTTCTTCGCGACCCGTTTACCAGACAATACAACCGGAGATAATGAAGTCATTGCCTAGAGGCCAACGCCAAGAAAAAAGCAGAAAGGCTAGAGATTAATATTTTTAAACGAAATAAGAAATAAAATTATTATTGTCGACAACGAGACATAAATGTAAGATACTTCAAGTACTTGTGAATATTAAGAAGATCTAGGAACATTGTATTGGCAGTAACATTGTTTGATACAATTTTAGTTAGGGTTGATGCTTGATTGAGAGAATTATAAACACAGATTTTGCGTATTAAAATGTAATTTGACTAAACTTGTGCTGAAAAGCTTCCAAAGGGCTTAGTAAATTATAGAAAGAAAACGAACACGAAAAGAATCATTGAATATAAGTTGGTATTGAGATATGTAGAAATATAAACACTGACTTTGCATAAAAAAATGTAATTTGATTGAATTTGCATAGAAAAGCTTCCGAAAGAGTTGATAAATTATAGAAAGGTAACGAATACAAAAGAATCATTGAATGTAAGTTGATATTAACATATACAAGAACTGACACAGAAACAAGAACCTATTGTACCGAATAAAATGGAATTTGACTAAATTTGCATAGAAAAGCTCCCGAAAGCGCTGATAAATTGCACAAATGTTAAATATAAGTTGGTATTGAGATATACAGGA